>CAIGRT010095580.1:5996-18456 GCA_903798405.1 Fraxinus platypoda | reverse complement strand
GTTATGTATAGGGTAGCCACCTTATTCTCTCTATATTTCCACATGGTAATTATCCAATTAATTATAGTATTATTAACATAACTTTTTACTATATTACATGAAATGTTCATCACAATAAAAAGTATAGATATGGAATAATCGTTATTTTTTCTAAAATTTTTGGGATATTACAACAAACATCTTGGAGATCATACATTTAGCTATCCGTTGTCTAGACATAGACGCTCATGGTCCAAAATAATTCATCTCCTTTATAGATGATTATTCACGATACATATATCTTTACTTACTTCATAACAAGAGCAAAGCATTGAATGCCTTTAAGGTTTTTAAGGTAGAAGTAGAGAAATAACGCGGTAAGCAAATAAAGATCACGAGAACATATATGTGGAGAATATTATGGTAGATACACTGAGGATAGACAAGCACTTGGTCCGTTTGCAAAGTTTCTTGAAGAGAATGGGATACGTGCCCAATACACTATGCTTAGTTCTCCGGGCCAAAATAATGTCTTAGAAAGAAGAAACCAAACATTATTGGGCATGGTGTGAAGTATGCTTAACAGCTTCAAGCTTTCTAAATCCTTGTAGACTGAAGCTCCTAAAACGGCTTTGTATATATTGAACCGAGTTCCAACCAAGGTTGTTCTAAAGACGTCTTTTGAACTATGGAAAGGTTGGAAAATGAGTTTGTGACATATGCGCCTTTGGGGATGCCCATCTGAAGTAAGAGTTTATCACCTACAAGAGAAGAAACTGGACTCAAGGATTATTAGTAGGTATTTTATTGGATATGGTGAATGTCTAAAGGTTACATATTTTACTATCCATCTCATAGAACTAGGATTGTGGAATCTAGAAATGCAAAGTTTCTTGAAAATGACTTAATCGGTGGAAGTGATCAATTTCAGAACATAATCTTTGGAGAAAGATCAACCTTCCACATCAAGTGAAAGATTTGTTATTGTCCACAACACTCCTCAAGTTCAAATAGGTGTCGTACAACCGGTCGATGAAGTTTCACAACCTGTTGATGATAATTCTGTAGATCAAGAAATGCCAGAAACTGTTGAACAACCAATTGGACAACATGGCCCCAAGAAAATGTTGAATCAACATTAAGAAGATCTAAAAGAGAAAGAAGATCAACAATCTCAGATGACTATGTCGTGCATCTAGAAGAATTGGACAATAGTTTTGGAAAAAATCCTGAAACATTTTTACAGGCTATAATGCCATGAAAGATGAAATGAATTCTATGGCATCCAACGGAGTCTGGAATCTTGTAAAGTTGCCTAATGGTGCAAAAGCCATAGGGTTTAAATGAGTCTTTAAAACAAAGAAGGACTCATCGGGCAACGTTGAAAGATATAAGCAAGACTCGTAGCCAAATGATTTACTAAAAAGGAAGGAATCAACCACAAGGAGACTTTTTCTCGTGTATCCAAGAAAAATTCTCTTCACATTATTTTGGCATTAGTTGTACATTTTGACTTTGAACTAGAATAGATGCATGTGAAAATGGCTTTCTTCAATGGACTAGTAATGGTGAGCATTTGGTGTACAAGTTTAAGAAATCTATATATGGATTGAAACAAGCCTCCCGTTAATGGTACTTAAAATTTTACGATGTTATCTCTTCATTTGGTTTCATGGAGAACATTATGGATCAATTTATTTACTAGAAGGTCAGTGAGAGTAAAATTTGTTTTCTTATTCTATATGTGGATGATATTTTACTTGTAACCAATGATAAAACAATTTATCTCTAAAATTTTTGACATGAAGGATATGGATGATGCAACTTATGTCCTTGGCATAAAGATCTATAGAGGCAGATATAGGGGTATTTTGGGTCTATCTCAAGAAACATATATCAATAAAGTTTTAGAGAGAATTTGGATGAAAGATTGTTCACCAAGTATAGCTCTCGTAGTGAAGGGTGATAAGTTTCATTTGAATCAATGCCCAAAGATTAACTTTGAAAGGGAACATATGAGGAACATCCCATATGCTTTATTTGTTGGAAGCCTAATGTATGCTCAGCTCTACACAAGGCTGTCATTGCATTTGCTATTGGAAACTTGGGAAGATATCAGAGTAATAGAGGTATAGACCACTGGAGAGCTGCAAAGAAAATTTTGAGGTACCTTCAAGGAATGAAAGATTACATGCTTATGTACACACGAATCGATAATTTTGAGGTAATTGGCTATTTTGATTTAGACTTTGCTGGCTGTGTTGATTCAAGGAAATCAATATCTGGATACTTTCTTATGTTTGCTGGTGGAGCTGTATCATGGAAGAATGCAAAACAGACTTTGATTGCTACTTCTACTATGAAGGCTGAGTTCTTCTCATGTTTTGAGGCTACATTGCATGGTATATGGATGAAGAGTTTCATTTCTGGGCTAGGCCATTGAGATTATATTGTGACAATTCAACTACGATTTTTATGGTTAAAAACAATAAAACTGGTAGTCGAAGCAAGTATATTGACATTAAATATTTAGCCATGAGAGAACGTGTTAAAGACAATACAGTGGTTGTTGAACACATAAATTCTGAATTGATGATTGCTGATTCTTTGACAAAAGGCATACCACCATTCAAGTTCAAGGATCTTGTAGACTGTATGGGAGTTGGTCATTTAGTTTGATTTCACTGTATGTGACAATGTTATTTTTGAAATTCTAATTCGGTTATAATAATTTCTCATATTCGTTTTATGCACATTTATTCTTTGCTAGAGAAATATCAATTAAGTTTGGACCTAAAATAAACATAGGGTTTATTCATTAAGTTTTATGGAAGATAATACTCGTTCTAAGAGGACATATCGCCATGATTCATGCATTTGTTTCTTACTATGGCAAATAATGGAATATATTAGCTAAGTGGAAAAATGTAGAAATTTTCCATTTCTAATTAAGGAAAACCGTGTGTGGTCTAAACTTTCCATTAATCAATGATTTACACTTTCAATAATAAGTGTGGCCAATTTGGAAGTTGCTGTGATTAGTTCATAATTCCTACAATTATGGGAAAGAATCGGTGATGGACCGAGTCTATAAAAGAAATAATACTTGGGTCCAACTACTCATTTATACGACACCATCATTCAGAGGCTGGAATGAGGCATTAGAAGCTCTCAAACTCGTAGAACAACAGCTACTTTTTCAGTTCCGAAAAGCTTTCATGTCGACAATGGCCAGTGGTAATTCGATAGTCCAAACTTCCACGTTTGATTGTGTTTACAATTTTATAAATAAGCATACATATAGGATGCTTACAAATGACCTAAAGAGACTTTCATTCAAAAGAGTGACGGAATTTTGGTAGAGCAAGTTAGAAGAGATCTATGTAACATAATTAACATGACCCATCGTAGTCGGCCCTAAATTTATTAGAATTTATGAACAAATCGAAATGGTGAAGAAGTATTCATATAGCTGGCCCTAAATTTATTAGAATATGCTTATTAGTTGTTAAGTTATTAGCAAATACGCAGTTTTATGGAGCTATCTTCTCCGATCACACCGTGAATGAATCCAAATTCGTATAGAAATAGATACCATACACAACTACGCATTTCCTTCATGTGAAAATAGGAGTGGTTTTGATTCAATTCGGTCAGACGCTAGATTCACAAGTAACCCAAAGCCATCTTGGCAACTTCTTCATTTTTTCCCCTCTGCTAAGCTAGATAAGCATCATGCAGTAAGAACTGTGGAGAAAATACAACCTTCAATCGATAAATCAATCACAAAGTTAAAATCAATTGATAAATAACAAATGAACATTGTAAATTAAGCAAGAAATTAACTTCCCTTTCAAAATGGAATTGGTACCCAAAGATGGATTATATAGGGCTCAGATCAACACCTAAACCACAAGGCAACTCCAACACTGGACTAACCCAAAGGATTTTGCGCCACAACCACGAATGAATCACCCAAACAAGGTCGCGAAACAGAGGCAGAGAAGCTCCCATAACAAGCAACGATCATGGGTGAGCAGGAAGCGTAAACATGGCAGTCGGGGTCAAAATATGGGCCAGAGACAGACTCAAGCAAGGAGAGCAACAATCGATCACAGAGAGTG
The DNA here is from genome assembly GCA_903798405.1 of Fraxinus platypoda. NCBI lineage: Eukaryota > Viridiplantae > Streptophyta > Magnoliopsida > Lamiales > Oleaceae > Fraxinus > Fraxinus platypoda. Next base: position 14,353 of record CAIGRT010095580.1, on the reverse strand, counting down.
GAAGAGAGCAACCGGAGGTCAAAGATCAGAGCACAAAAATTACAAAAATACTTACAAAATGGAAGCCCATACGGTACACAAACAATCGTTGACATCAATGACAGTCCACAATGTCTTGCGGAAATCCGACGAAGCTTCCCAGGGAGTGGAAAATCAGGTTTTCAAAATTGAACTTGATTTGTCTGATGAACAGGAGCACGTTGTTGCTGAGAACAGCGCTACCCAGGGGCAAGACATGAATTGAGACAAACTAGGTGATTGTATCGTGCAGTCTAATACCAGAAAGGAGAATGACATCAAAGAAATAGTTTATGAAACGACACCTACATATTGTTAGATAGATCAAATTTTATTAAAATTTAACTACACATTTCATGGCATCCCAACTTTTCAATCACATTTAATCAACTTTTATTAATTTACTAAAAACCAATTTTTTATCTAAACCAACCAGAGGCTTAGTTTGTTCCCGACATTTTATCGTGTTTTTTTTTTTTAATTTATAATGGACGAAATTTTATTGTGGTAATTTAACTGTTTGAGCTCTATTTTTTGCGAAAAATTCGTTTTGTAATAATGGTTTATTGAAGAACATGTATTTACAAAGTTGAAAAAAATTTGGATTTGTATGTAAAATTTTTATGAATAATGCTATGTTGCCTTATTGAGGTTGCAATTTCAATCTAGATGGCGATGGATGATATGTTAAATGAATGGTGGAATTAAATGAGTCATTTATTTTCATTTATCATTTAGTATCATATTGATGCCACTCAAACTGAGATTGCAACCACATTATGGCTATATAGCATTACTCAATTTTATGCTAGGAGCATGGGCGGACCAGGGGGGTCCCGGGGGGGGAGGGCACGTGCCCCCCACCCAACTTTTGAGATTTTTATTTTATTTTATTTTATAAAATCACGTTTGGTATCGATTGAAATTTAAATTTTAATCTAAATCAAAGTTAACAATTAATTTTAATAATTCATGTAATATATTTCATGGAATCCATAACTGTTTAATTTTTATCAAAATTTACTAAAAATTTGATTTTAATCTCCACCAAACAGGGGCAAAATCAAAATAAATTCGAATTTCGAAATATACTAATTTTAAAAATTCTCCGACGATCGTACGCTAATCGAATCTACAAATTGCTTATATTATTTCGAAACTTATTTCGAGAACTACATTATGAACATATCGAATAGCTCAAACATATGTCGAAAATAGTTAAAAATACGTTAAACATGAGCCTTTAAAAAGACATCTAACTCGCATTTATTTTTTTAAAAAAATTCAATTATTTCATTAACATTTATTATTTTTGCGATACAAATTTCTCAATTTAATTTTCATCATTTTATTAGGAATTTTTTAAAAAAATTCGAAATTTTACATCCGAAAAAGTCATATCCCATGTAAAATTACATGGGGTATGATTTTTTTGTACGTAAATTTTCGATTGTAAAATTTCTCCCAACTTCTTTGCAAGTTCGATTGTGTCCCCCCCCAACGTTAAAGTTCTGCGTCCGCCCCTGACTAGGAGCATGTGTGTTTGAAAAATAGTTTGAGAAAAAAATGAATTTTTTAAAGGCCAAAATATGTAAATTTAAAATTTGGGGCGTTATTTGATTGCCTAACTTGTCTAATGCTTGAACCGACTCTGTACACATATTTCAAACCCTTGAACTTAAAAGACATTGAAAGGGTGAGGATAATTTCATGCTACACTAACATCTTGGATGACAAAAATGGCACATGGCAGAATTTCATTGGTCTGTTTAAAAAAAGTTAACAATGTCATCCCTTCTATCAACAAAGATGTCAAATTCATCTGGCAACAAAGCTTAATTCTTCTTTCAATGTTGTAACTTCACTAAATAAGTTTTCATTAAATTTGACCACTAAAAGACAAATATGTTTAATTAATAATAGACAAATGCTTATATTTCCTATTGAAAATTCCCGATCTTACACTCATTGATAAATTCCCACAATCCTCTTTTTTCTAATGTGCGAGTCAACCCCCTCTTCACTTTTGTGTAATAACTCTATATGTATCATAATCAAAGATCACATGCTAAAGTTTTTTCACAACCTATTTATAAAAAATGTGCATGAATATCCTTTATCAAAAAGTAATCCGGCCTGCAGGCAGGGGTGCGTTTCTGCTTCAAATTCTGGTGTGGCAGAGACGATTCGCTAAAACAAGATGCTTCAAGTTCCGGTTAGCGTGCACAGCCACCATAGAGGGTGTGGTGGCCATTTCCACTGCAACAAGCAAGTCAGTTTCTGCATCATTTTAGAGGTTACCGTGGTAAAGCATATGAAAAGAAAAACACAATGCATCAAATGAAACGAACCCACAGGTAAATTCATAGCACATTACATAATACATTTAAGTATTCCATTCTGTAAACAGACAGTTATATAAATATCAGCACTGGTTCCTTAAGAGTTTGATACCCTAAATGCTAATAATACATTTTTAATTACTTCCCCATATATGAGCTAGAGACACAACAGGTTTACGGGTACAGTTACAGTAATTTATCCTGTTGAAAAGTTTTGATTGGGCTAATGGTGAATCCAACAGTGAATTCACTAGGTCAACTTCGTTGCTAGGATTGGCAGCTTCATCATCCTCTTCCGATCCATTTATTACTAGGATTGGCAGCTTCCTCCTCTTCTAATCTGTCATCCTCCTCAATCTCTCCTTCGAAACCAGTAATTAGATCATCCTTCATAAGGAAAATCTTGCATACTACCAGATTTGATATCTGAAAGGAGAAAGCATGAATCCATATGAGGAAATAGCTTAATTTATGCTTGCACAAATCAAGAATCCCACGGTGGGGGTACCGACTGAGCAATTATCACTGGGGTAAATACACTGGGGGTCAAACTTTTTACAAAATTTTATATTGGTTGCTAAATTTCATTTTGTTTCAAGTTTGCCACTGGGCTTAAACGGTTGTTACTCTTTAGTTAAACTAACTGTTACACTTTAGTCATTCCGTTAGCTTGACTAACAGAATTGCAAGGAATCACTAGAATGCAACAAACATTTAAGTCCAGCGACCATCTTAAAACAATCCTTAGTTAAACGATCAATTTGGAACAACATTAGCGACCAATGTGAAATTCGTTAAATTTAAGTGACCACTAGTGTTTTCACCCCACCATTCAACTAATCGTACTTGCAGGAAGCAAGTGATAGGGGATAATTATTGCTGTGGAATATCTATCAGCACTTATCACTTAAACCAACTACATGAATGGTGCTTATGAATTTCGAAATACCAGTACATGAGTCAAGCCTATACATTTTTACCTTCTTTTTGATGCCATCACTCAGTTCGGCAGCTGAAAATGTACTGGGATTCACTCCAAATTCATGAATGTTCCAGTGAGTTTGAGTCCCTGAAGATATTTTTCCTTGGTGAAAAACAAGATGCCGCTTGAAACCAACTACTTTAGTGCCGTCAATTATTCTTTCATCAATTATAGGACTCCAATAACCATCCTCTGTGATGAGGTCGCCACTAGGCTTGGTAGTAAAAAAGAACCAATAACTTCCATTCCCATCCTTAAATTCACCTGTTCAACATTTCAAATAGAAATATCAGTAGATAACTCGCTCAAATAATTAGTCAAATGACAAGTCATGAATGTAAAATATCCAGGCTAGTCACTTAATTACTGCTTCTCTTTAGCGGCATAATTAGTTACCCAAGTAATTGACAGAACTATCTTTAAAAAGCTCACCAGAATCGGATAATGACCCGATATTAGATTTAACTTTCTATTCGCTATAATTAGAGTCTGAGCTATTAGCAAATGATATAAAGAGACTCTTGTTCATAAGTGATGAAATTTTTGTAGAGCAAGTTAGAAGAGGGAGAGAAAAATTAACATGGCATATTATAGTTGTTAAAAATCAAGTTGCTTTAGATGTCCCAATATCTAATAATGATTAAATCGGAATGGCAAAGAATAATTCATATAGCCAACCCCAAATATTTAGGAAAAAAGGCTTATTTGTTTGTGTTTAGTTATTAAAAAACGAGCAGTTTTATAGAGTTATCTTCATTTTTCAAACCATGAATGAGTCTAGATTCATATTAGGAATGGCATTTGATGTTCCAAAAGAGATACCATACACCAGTACACATTTCCTTCAAGTAAAAGTCGGAGTAGTTTTGACTCAGGTCAGCCCATGCTAGCTCAGGTTTAGTCACGTGATATAACAATAGAGATGAGTGAAGAATTCACAAGTCACCAAAGCCATCTTGGTAACTTCTTTTTTTTTCCTGCTCAACTGGAGAAGCATCGTGGAGTAGGATATAACAAAAAAGTACAGTGGTTTTCTCTCTCGTTGCTAATGGGAGATCATTAGGGATAGCCTCCTTGTTTGTTACACAAGGGCATTGGCTCAAAAGCCAGGCCAAGGAGTCAATGCAGTGTTCTACGATCACATATTGGACAAATTCATTACAGTGGTTTCAAGTTGAACAGTACATTCTCTTCCGTGTTTTTGTCCATGATCACGCACGCTTTCTCTGACTGTCTTTAGTTACAGTCGACACAACTATGACTCTTTTATAACAGTCATTTATTCTGTTACTTCTCTATTGTTGGATCAAGATTCTGGTTAGAACTTCCACTTAGCTAACTTTTGATACATTAAATAAAGTTTCTAAACTCATTTAAGATGTCTGCGGTCCATTAAAATATTTTTCTTTTTCTCCGAATTTTTCATAATTTTTGGACTCCTCAATTTAGCAAAAGGTGCGTATCTGCCGGTCCCATTTGGACGTGTGATTCTGTGTCGTTTAGAATATTCTAATACCTTGACTTAGCAAAATGCATGAATTGGCCAATTCCATTCTTATAAGCCACGACCAATGAAGATCATCGCCCTACACGTCAACAACCGACAATCCTGAGTTCAAACCTTGACATAATTTAATTTTGGCCGCAATAAACATTTATTATATAGAAACCTCATCCCGGTTAAAAATTGTATCTAAGGATTACTGCCCCCGTTTGACAACCATTATTTCAAAACTCTTTAATTCTCATACTTATTTTCAATCACACATTTACACAATAAAATATTTTGCACAAGAACCCAAAAATTTTCCTTACTTTTTAACTATACACTCTCCAAAAAAAATTACTATTCAAAACTCAATTTTCTAAAAATAATGGCCATCAAACAGAACGGAGGCCTCTATTCATTTAATCCCATGGTCATCCAGTCCTCTCTTGACTCTCTACAGTCCATCAGCATATGGGAAAATCACTCAAACTCTCAACAGTACTTTTATATTAATACATTCACAACTGTTTTCCAAAATTTAAAAACAATATTAAGACATAAATTAACTTCAAAACCAAATAGTAACTTTAACTTCAAATTCCAAATTTAAGGAAACAATAATAAGACATACAATAACTTCAAAACCAAACTGTAAGCCTAACTTAAAATCAAATTTCACTAATGTAAATCAATATGATCAAATGCCCAAAACAAAATTGTTGGCTAAAAATCAGGCCACTTTTGCAGTATCTTTTGAACCGTTAAAGTTAGATCCCTTGAAAATCAAATCAATTTTAATTGAAAATTTCCCCAATTGTAACCAACAGTTATCACAGAACATAAACATGCAAACATGGAAGGGTAAATTCTGCAAAAACTCATATGGCACAAAAATTGATAAATCATAATCCATAATCTCAGAGAGACACACACGAACCCAAAAATCAGATCCCGGATGCTACATTGCATGCATGTATATAAATGAGCTTCTAACAAAATCGCTAAAAAATCACCAACACAACAAACAAATTCACACCCAAAATCCCAATCGCAATCTGTATATCACACATGCAAAATTTCACACAAATACTTACAAAATGGAAGCTCATCTGGGTTGGTCCCATAAACATCAGCAGTTGGAATCACATTAGCAGGAAATGGCTGATCCAATATGTTCTTCCTCAGATAAAACAGAACTTCATTGTCTGTTGGATCAAACCTGAACCCATGAGGCAAATTCAACGAAACCCTCCTTGCTCCCCTCCGGAAAAAAGCCATTGGGAACTTCTTTTCTGTATGAATTTTGGTGCTTCGAACAGGATTTAGCGGTTTACAGCAATGATATTCCGGCTGTGGAAATGATTATTCTTTTGAGTTCTTCATTGGAAATGGTAATTGAATTGTAACGCCCAATATAACAACGGAATTGTTTTTTTAATTGGTTTGGGGGCCATATCCTTCCCATACCATGTTTGGGTAGTCAATTTTAATTAAATTCATACCATGTTTGGCAAGCTAATTCAATTACCTCTACGTGATTTTGAGTTGAGATCTACTGTCCAAAATTGGCTGTCCGCCAATAATTCATTGACACGTCATTTTACACATTTTTAAGCACAAGTGGCAATGAGAGAAAAGTTGGACATGTTAATTTTAAAGTGACGTGTCAATGAATTATTAGGTGGACATCAAATATGATAGTCAATTTTGGACAACAGATCTCAACTCCCCAAAACAAAAAAAAAAAACAAAAAAGGCTCACACCCAAATGGGACATCAAATCTGATAGTTAATTTTGGACAGCAGATCTCAACTTTCCAAAAAAAAGAAAAACAAAAAAAAAAGGGCTTTCACCCAAATGATTTATAGTTCCTCCAAACAGATTCAGTGCAACTTTCCAGCCTTATCCTTGTTTTACCATGTTTGGAAAGTCAATTTTAATTAAAATTCATACCATGTAAAGTCAAATTTTAAGTGAATTTTTTTGTTCAAATACTTGAATAGATTGCCCTTTTATGTTTGGTTTATTAGATTATAAGCTGGGAATCTTACAAAAAGGATAATTAAGTGTGTAGAAGTTGGATTTAAAAAAAAAAAAAAAAAAGATGAAAGTTATTGATCTTACCTAATGTGTGAATAAAACTAGAGTTTGATCAATTTATAATTCGTTATAAGCTTTGACAAATGTACAAAGCTTAATTTTTAATTTAAATTGGTCAAATATACTTTTTATTTATACATTTCTTACAATTCATAATTTATTACTCATCCATACATTTCAAAGGATTCACGATTTATTAGCATTTAAAATCACTACAAGTAAAACTCACTTGTTTTAAGTAGTAAGGTAAATATTATTTTCAAATATGGAATTACTTATTTTTAAACAAAAAGATTATTTGTGCACCGTAGCTCGAAGCCTAGTGCAGGTGGATTCAAGTTCGACTCTCAGATTAGTTTGTATGAATTTTGTGTTTACATGCTTTTGCTATGTTTTATCTTTCCTTTTCTATCTTTAACCATACATTAAGAATGATAACGGGACGAGTCAGAACAAAGATGACCCTCTCAACATGTCGAGAATTTTTCAAGAGATGGGACGGAAAAAGGCGGGCAGAGGATTAGTTTCTCCAAATTTTTGTCTTTACTTAGTTATTTATTTTTAAATTCAATTTAAGTAGGCCAACATTTTTATTGACAAATAGGGAGACATCGAGATGGAACATTTTACTATCCCTAATATTACGTAAATCATTCATAGAAGCTCTAGAATCCATTTCTCAAGCATTAGTGGCTTCCAAAAATGACTCAAATTATAGCATGCATAACAGCATAAATACAATTTTCTAAAATCTTTTTCAATTACACATTTTAAATTTATCAAATATAATGTTAAAATATTATCTTTCCAAGCTTTCAATATGAGTTGGAGCATTTATAGCTGCTATATGAAAGTTAATTAATTTTTTTATTAGTAAATAGTAAATACATCTAAGGGTCCTTTTGATTGCAAATGTGGAAAATGAGTGGAAAGAAAATGTTTTACAGGGAATTGAATTGCCTAGAAATTGTTTTACTGGGAATCGTAATTAATTGTGTTTGATTGATATAATTTTCCACCTGAAAAATGTTGAAAGTTTGGTATCCGTTTGACTTTGTTTTTCATGGAAATTGTTCATTAAAGTGATAATTTTTTTTACCATTGGGTCTAGAATTTGTTCCACTTGCCAAAACAAAAAAAAATTATCATACCGAATACCATTCATTTGACTTTGTTTTGCATGAAAATTGTCAATAAAAGTGATAATTTTTTTTTTTACCATTGTGTCTATAATTTTTTCCAATTGCCGAAAAAAAAAACTGGAAAATCAATTTCCACTAAATTGGTGAAAATTGGAATTTGTTTTCCATTTTCCATGGAAAATAATGGCCTATCAAACAGGTTCTAAGTATTCTAAATTCCATTATACTTCAATTATAAATAAGATATTCAAAAAATTAGTTTGTTTAACGTATATAAGTCTTT
>CAIGRT010095574.1:0-11732 GCA_903798405.1 Fraxinus platypoda | reverse complement strand
TTTAAATCCCAAAAAGTCATTAAATGTCTCAATTGAATACACCCCCCTTAGCTCCTTAGCCCTTGTTTGAAATCACTCTTTCAAAAACTTTTTTTCATCGTGCTCATTTTCAATCCCACTCTCACGGTAAAATATTATTCACGTAAATTTCAAATTTTTTTCATACATTTTAACACCACATTCTCCAAAACATTACTATTTAAAAATTCATTCTCTTAAAAAATTGACGGTCAAATGCGGGCTTATGAAAAATAATCTTTTATTTTTGAGCAAGGCGATACATGAATTTTAACCTCTATTCGAGAATCAATTATAAATTGAATTCGAGCCAAAACAACTCTTTAACTAAAAAATATTTCTAAAAGTATAAATTAAATCGTCCAAGTTTAAAATAATACCGGCATTGGAACTTAAAATTCTTTGCTATTCTAGTATGAACTATCTCATCCATATTTAAGTAATAATAATGTTCGAACTTATAATTTATATCAATTCAGCTACAGATAGTCTCGTATATATTTTATGTAATCGATATGTTCGAACTTAAGATCTTTGTCCATTCTGGTATGAATTATCACGTTCATTTCGAACTTAAAATCTATCTATTATGGTACAAATTATGTCGTCCATATTTTATCCCCTGTTCGACGACCATTATTTGAAAATTCTTTTTTCTATGTACTCATTTTCAATCACATATTCATATAATAAAATATTTTACACGTAAACTCAAAATTTTTTCTTACTTTTTAACTATCTCATTCATGTTCAAGTAATAATTATATTCGAACTTAAAATCTTTGTCTATTCTGGTGCCAATTATCTCTTCCATATTTTAAGTAATAACAACATTGAAACTTAATTTCTTTGTCAGCTCTTGTATGAACTACCTCGTTCATGTTTCAAGTAATATCTATTTTTAAACTAAAAATCTTTGCCTATTTTGATACGAATTATCTCATCCATAATTCAAGTAATAATGATGCTAGAACATAAAATCTTTGTCCGCTATTATACGAACTACCTCCTTTAAAAGCTATTCCGAATAAGTAAATTTAGGGTCGGAACACCAAACAGTTCCTTAAGAGTTTTCCTAAAGTTGAACCGAAAGCAGGGTTAAATTCAACAACGACCACTCAACTTTATACTTTGTGTTATCACGGCCACCCAATTTGATTTTGTTTCACCATGTCCACCCAAATTTATATTTAGTGTTACCATGGCCGTTTAATTTGATTTTATTTTATCATGGTCATCCAATTTCATATAACGTTTTACCATGGTCACCAAACTTCTTTTCACCATTTTCATTAATTTTAAAAAGGGTAAAACGGTAACTTTGCATTGTGTGTGTATATATATATATATATATAATAAATTTACAAAAAAAAATTTAAAATAAAAACTTATTTTTAAAAAAATTACTTAAAAAATAAAATAAAAAGTTATTTAAAAAAAACGTTCCTTAAAAAAATAAAATAAAAATTTATTTAAAAAACGTTTTAAAAATAAAATAAAAATTTATTTTAAAATAAAAGTTTTAAAAATTTTGAGAAAAACTTTTCTTTATTAATATATATATATATAATACAAAATTATCGTTTTACCCCTTCTAAAATTAATGAAAATACTGAAAATAAATTATGTGATATATATGAAATTAGATAGTTTTGTTAAATAAAATAAAATTAGTAGCTACCATGAAATATAAATCGATTGAATATGGCGAAACAAAATCAAATCAAAGTGATATGATTACTATAAAATTGAGTGGTTATTGATCGATTTATCGCGAAAGCATCAAACTCAATCTACTACGGATGTGATACCAATACGAACCCCAATCATTCATCTTCTTCACATTCTCACAATAATCTTTCTGCACATTTATGCCAATCCCCATTTTTGGCACCAAAAATATATTAGCTTCTCCTTTGCCATCTGGTCTCGATTCCAGATTTCATTTGCCACTGTCATACAGATACCCTACAGTTACAGGCACCCAATCGCCATTCGGCTTTCGAGCTTCAGATTCTAGTCGGAGCTCCTCATCTTTTCTCGAATGTAAGTAAAACTGAAGAAACTATTGCAAGTTTTAGTTTTTGTTTTGATGAAAGGGAAATCTATTCATTATTGGAGGGTGATTTTATGATTTCATTTGTCTTTAGTTTTTAGCTTGATTGACGTGCTGTAATTGTGAATTTTATTGATATTTATTGTTTCGATTTTGTGTTGTAAGGTGAACATTGTTTCCCAATACTAATTTCAATGGTGTTGATAATGCAGATTTTTTTTTTATTATTTTTTTTTTCTGTCATCAGCCTAGACATCTTAATAGCTCTTGACTCCTGTTCTTCTTTACTTTTCTTTTTTTTTTTTGTGTGTGCGTGTGATTTCTGTTGGAAATTGGTTTAAAAAGAGAAGGGAAAAAAAAAATTGAAGTATGAAACCATGAAGTGTGAAAAATGACTTTAGTGTCAATTTCGGCCAAATTTTCAAACTTGATCCGATAGTCAAATTATGAAAATAAATAAACTAACTCGTTTTAATCGTCGAGTAGATCGTTGTGGTATATTTGGAATTTCAAAACCAATTATGGATGAATGAGAAATTGTGGTCCAAACTTGGAGGAAAAATCGAATTTTTTGAACTTAAGACCTTTGCTCAAGCGACAGTTTGGCGTCAAGAGAGCGACATACTCTCTGCTTTTGGCGCTCAAGGAACGCATGAGCGACAGACGAGCGACAGCGAAGGCTGCAATCTTGGCAAAGATTACTAAGTTTTGGGACGTGTCTTTTCACTCACAACCTTTCTTCCTCTTTAAATAAGATCATTTGGACGTCCTTTAATCCATCTCAATCATATCAATCATTGAATAACATAAAAAATTATATTTCCTTAGTCGAAATCCTGCATGAAATCTGTTTTCATTTCATTTGAAAGGAGTACAAAAGCCATATTTTTGGTTCGTTGTTCTTGTGTTTTGGAGTGCTACAAAATAAGAAGGTAGTCGTTGTATCTTGAGAGTTGATTGTCATCATCCGTAGGTATCTTTGCGGGGCAAAATTGACTTAATGACAAAGAGTTCAACATTTGCCTCGACTTTGAATTCATTTCCTTGGTGTTATTTTTGTCCATTTTCATTGGCATTTTAATATCCATTTATGTGGTATTTATTATTCAATTTCTTGTTGTTACATCTGCGTATATATGAGAATTTCAAGTATCTGCAGTATTCTTTTATGACATTGAAAGATACAACGAAAACAATATTGGCATGGTTGATAGGAAGGTTTTGGTAACAATAGAAACTATTAATGAAGAATTAAAGCTAAAACCCTGTTCATAAAACAATCTAAATTTTGGATGATCTGTAAATTTCGAGAGCTTTCATATTATTAGAGCACACAACAAAATTGGACTCATATTTGATGCAATAAAAGTGTGGACTAAAGATGGAGTAATGTATACTGGTCTTCTTTGTAGTGCTCTAGAAAATGGGAAAAAAGTGGCTTCATTTCTTCATTGCAAGTGCAATGAACATTAAATAAGTTGTCTACATTACGGATGAGGAAAAATTCGTGTATTGAATCATTTTCACGAGTGTCCCAAAACTTTGGTTGCTCTATTTTTCATACTACAAAGGGAAAAATCGAAGCCAAAGTTGTCCACTTATTACAGTCTGCGTACCACATATTTTCAAATGTCAAAACTTTAGATGAAAACTTGAACTAATACATGAAAAAAAAAAATTATAATAATATATCCTTATAGTTGAGCTCACAAAGCTAGCAACAATGGATCTTTCTTCTTTTTGGTGGATGAGCATAATATGTATCGTACCTTTTCTTTTCTTCCGTCATTTTTTATGTCTCACTATTTGTATGGCCTCAATATTCGTGCGTTTTCAGATATTTAAACACCAGGACTTGGTGATTATTGGTAAAAGACGGAATTGCTTCTCTCTCTAAAAGACACCCTGAAAGTTTCATTGATTTTGCGGAAATAAGTAATATTTGATCTGTATATTTTCACTTTCTGAAGAGGTTTGTTATACTTTTCCCAAATGTTTGCTTGTAAGCCCATGCCCAACAACATATATACACACAGATACCTACACACACACACACACACACACACATGTATGTATGCGGCCCGAGATGCTCTTTTTCTTCTTTTTCATCAGAAGCACTATTCAGAACTGACTTTTGGTTGTACTATATTTTTGATGCAGTTGCAGCTATGGAGAATGGTGGTAGCCCAAGTTTATTTCCTTATCACCGCTGCAAAACAATTCACCTGGTTTGAATAATTTTCTTCTGTAAATCTCTGTTTCGATCATCCTTAGAAATTTGAAGATTTTGCATCTTGGTTTGAAGGATACTCGAGGTTGCCTTCTCTTGCTCACAATTTCGAAGGCTTTGTGGTCTTATATAACCATCTATTCAGGTGAGGCATGCTCAAGGAACCCACAATGTAGAAGGAGATAAGAACTACAAAGCATATATGTCTCCTGAATATTTTGATGCAAATCTTACCCAACTGGGCTGGCAACAGGTGGGAGACAGCCAGTATTCTTTTGAACCTTACAGCTATCTCATTTACTTAACCTTCTAGATGACTTGCAACTTTTTTCTCCTGTATCAGGTTGATAATTTGCGTAAACATGTTCATGAAAGTGGGCTTCTCAAAAAGATTGAATTGGTTGTGACATCTCCTTTACTAAGGTAGTAATTCTAGTGTCGACTAATGTCTTTCCATTGGATAACTTTTTAAAATTAAGAATGTGTCTAGTGGTGCTTGCAAATTTATTTTCATTAGCTTGAAAAAGTCATCCACTATACGGGGAAACGCCACAAAAACCATCTCTATTTGACTATTGAGACACCACATTTTGGATGGGTTCATCTTATTTAAATTCCTGCTAGGCCTCATATTGCATGATGTTTCAGTGGTAACATAAATAAGATAATATTCCTATTAATACTGCTCTTATAGAACTTTCCACTGAAGTGCTGCATGTCTTACTAAAGAATAGCATTGCAGACATGGGTCGAAGGTGTAGTAGGAGGGATTTTTGTTATTTGCTGTGATTGGTTTATGTACCTTTTTCATGTGTCATAGCCTTGCTGATGAGAGGAGAATTCGACTCTCTAATGTACAGACTCCCTCGAAACTGCAAATTAGGAGTTGCAAGTGTGTTTCCACAAGTTTTGGTCTGTTGGACGGTGTAGAAATGAGAAGTACGTAATGAAAATGTTGCACACTGGTGGGAAAAATTTATAGTGGTGATGTCAAGTTTTTAGCCTCTTAGGATTTTGCACAGCAAAACATATTTTTGTGCCCTGGGCAATATGCATTTATAACCTTTTGAATTATGCAACTATGCCCACATTTATATTATCTTTTCTGTATTTTGAGTTTCTTTTAAGTTTTTATTTTTCTTCCTTGTTATGATGTACTACAATATCAAGAAATGCAACAGCTATGTTTATTACCAACAGAAAAGATATATATGGTGGAATGGCAAAAATGTGTGACATCATATGTTCTTGCTATGAACAATGAATACTAATAGTGCCAAATGTTGTGTCTCCAGTGCTTCCAATTCAAACAAGCATACAAATGCATACTCATAAATGCTCTACTCTTGAAAATATTACCCTTCCTTTTGTGAGAAGTTGTTTTTCCGCGTAGTGAAAAAGGGGAATTTCTTTCTATTGAAAGTCACAGGTTTGCTTAGTAATAACTTCAGAAGTTCAACTCTTAGGAAAGTATATATGCACATTCATTGTCTTTCCACTACATATTGAACTGGGAATAAAATCTAATCATGTATGTACTTCTATACGATATACAAAATATGTTTTTTTACATTAATTCCTTTAGTCGTAAATGTCTGGGAGGCAAACAATTGTTTCTGGATCTTTGGTGGTTTAATTTTCAGAGTGAACTTGTTTGGTTCAGGTTTCGGCAATATTTCAGATTATTCAATGTGTGAAATTACTCAAGATATGCAAATGTAAAGGAGAAAAAAAGGATTCTTAGTACAACTTTCTTCTCTGTCTCCCTACCCACTTACCCAACATTTCTACTAAGGTCAGTGTAGTTGTATGTGAAACCAGCGACAAAGGGATATCTTATATGACTTTTACCGAGGCCACTTGGAGTTAACTCAAGAATTTCAATTCACCTCAACATATAGCGACATAGTAGTTTGAAGTCATCTCAAGAACATACACAACCGTGCAAGAAAATAAAATAAATAATTAGCTATGTTTCAGTTGAACTAACTTGCATATTACTACCTTCCCGTATCCATCTGTAACCCTAGATCTAGGTTGTGCACTAGCACTTTACTCATTAATCAAAAGTCAGACTCGTGTTGAGTGAAGCTGGTTTTTTTACTTGATGATGATAGATCCGTAAGTCTAGAAATTCATTTCAGCCAATTGAACTATTGCTAAATGTTAGTTGTGTCCGTTCTCCTTCCTCAGAAAAGTGATATTATGATGTTCTCACAGGACTATGCAAACAGCTGTTGGGGTATTTGGTGGTGGCGACTATACAGATAGGTTGGATATACTACCACTGATGGTGGCAAATGCTGGAAATAGTGAGCGTGCTGCAATTTCAAGTCTTAATTGCCCACTTATCCTAGCAGTGGAACTATGCCGCGAGCATTTGGTAGGTCTGAATGAGAACACTCCCACATTTGACTTTCGTCTTTTCTTGTCAAAAGGGCATATACCCACTCTTCACTGTTTTCTTTACTTTATTCTAATATTTTATGTCCCATGCTTTCGGTTTTTTTCTGTTCATAGTATTAGGACAAAATGAATATCTTTGTATTTCTTTCTTCCATGTTTGTAAGTGCACCGTTCCTTCTTTCTCTATCTCTCTCTCTCTCTCTCTTTCAAAGAAAAGGATTATTTAAGGTAGTGAGTCTGACCTTTTATAGGATCTAGCAAACTAGAATCTTGCATAAGACACAATTGCGTTATTACCAGCTATAGTGTAGTCTGTTAAGAATTGTGTAAACAAAATTGTGGAAATGATTATTTTGTTTGAAACTTGGGAATTTGCAATATTCTGAGGTGAATCTCAGCCTGTAAAAATAATTGTAGGAAGTATGAATATTTTGTCTGAGTAACTGAGGATTTAATCATAGTTGCTTATTCGTGTTTGGGATTTTCAAACAAAAATGATATGTTATTTTTCCTTGTGTTTTTCCCTGTTGTTTACTTTATTTTCTCTCTTCCTCTGGAAATGTGTTTGCTTTAGGATATGCGAAAATGCAATGAGAACATGATTGTCAAATTGCTCGTTTGCTGAATTACTTTATACTGGATTGTAGAATTCTGGCAGATGTTTTTGCTTACAGATTATGATACGTCACCGAAGTTTTACATCTTTCTTCTTTTACAATAAAATCGAAAAATAATCTGGTAGAGTTAAACGTTCTACTGGGGTCCAATACTCACGTTTGAAGCCTGACAACTTCCTTCTTCAAAAATGGTGGTTGTAGGGTATCCATCCTTGTGACAAGAGGAGAAGCATCAGTGAATATCAATGTCTTTTTCCGGCAATTGATTTTTCGCTGGCAAGTACTTTGAATCTCTTCCAAGTAATTGAAGTACTTATAGATGTGTTAAACACCAGTCATTAGTCGATGGCCTCATGGCCGTACATCCATAATAACTCTTGAATTTCTTTCAGATAGAGAATGATGAGGATGCTTTGTGGAAGGCTGATGTCAGAGAGACTAAGGAGGAACTTGCAGCTAGAGGAATGAACTTTATGATATGGTGAATTATTATTTTTTTGTTTCCATAGATGATAAAAGCTATGTAGCCCTTGTTTGACCCCCATTTTAATGAGATTTTTGGAAATAATGTATTTTGGAATAGTAATTTTTGGGAGAATTTGTGGTTAAAAAAGAATGAATTTTTTTTGATTTACATCTACTATTATTTTATTGGAGAATGTGTAGTTGAAAAGAAGTAAGAGAAAAAATGTATTAAAATTTTAATGGGGGCCAAACGGGGACTTATTGTATCGTGATTACTAAGTTTAAAAAGAATTCTTTTGTAATAAGATGATGGCAACCCCCCTCTCCCTGGAAAAAAATAGATGGGAAAAGAAATAAGGTAAGGTCGAAGAAAGAATCAAATGAACATATAGTACTTTGTGAATGGATTCATGCCACTGCTTCGGATCTCGCATTAAGAAAAATGAGCATTTTTCTCGCCGAATCTTATGTGAATACCACGAGATTTTGTGCTTGAACCTCTCTCCATAACCAATTACATGAATGAACTCAATTCTCTATTTTTGTGTAAAAAGTGTTTCTTTTGATTTGGCAGCATGAAAGTTGAGTATTTCTCAAGGTTTAAGACCCTTGAGCACATCGAAACTAAATATTTATTCTCGAAGGATGCATCTGTCCTCTGATTCCTGCTTCTTTTGATAAATGTAGACTTGTAGATTGATACACACATGCACATAAACTTCACACCCTTGTCGAAGTGATTGTTTGAGTAGATTCTTGCAGTTTGATCTTTATTAGGATTTAGAAGGTTGATTTACATCGTGATGTTCTAAGAAAATATTTCTATTTATACAGGTTATTATCAAGGAAAGAGAAGGAGATTGCTGTAGTTACACACAGTGGATTCCTGTATCATACACTTGCTGCATTTGGCAATGACTGCCATCCCCTGGTGAAGCAAGAAATATCCAAGCAGTAAGTAATGAAACTACTGTAACTTATCGAAATCACCGCTTACCCTGCTACTTTAATGTATAGACAGAGTCTGTCATATGGGTTCTTATGTTAGAGCTGTTTCAGATAAAGTCACAAACACTTCAGTTCTTGTCTATCTGAGTTTTATAAGATAAGACCTTTATACTAATTTACTAAAGGAAAGGAGAAAAGATCGAGAATCTGAAGGATTGTTTGTTCCCAACTTGTGCAAGATCTAGGCACTGCCCATGTTTAACCTTCTAACTTACGAAGTTCATGAAATCTAGAGGTGATTTGGGGAAGATGAATTAGCATATCATAAAGACTAGATTTCGTCATTTCTCATGCAGAGTCCAAGAGAAACTCTTCTTAGGTGATGTTGCAAAGGCAAGTAGTTCATGCCTTACAGCTTGAATATTTCTCGAGTCTTCCAGCTATGAGTGGATTCTTCATCAACAGATCCTAACAATTGGGATTCTCCATTTAGAGATCTGAGATGTGTGTGTGTAAGCAGAATTGGCAATGAATTCAATGACCTCGATTTATTCTATTTTCTATGCTACATAAGGCGTCTTTCTTGCTCAGTGGTCTGTGTTCAGTCACCATAGTCATTCTGGTTTCCTGATTCATCTCATATGCTTTGCAAAAACACTAAAACAGATTAAAAATGTTACCAAATTTATTTGTAGTCAAGAGTGCAGAATGACCTTTCATAATATGCCTTTTGCAGTTTTGCCAACTGTGAGCTCCGTTCACTGATCATTGTGGATAAAAGGTAAACCTCAACACTTCAAACCTGCCATTACCTACAGTTACGGTTTCATGATTTTTATCCCTATTGCTCGGTAATTTACTAATTGAGTCCTTATTCTTTCCAGCATGATGGGGTTGGATATCCCAGCAACAAATTATCCGGGAAACATCCCATCTGGCCGAGATTTGCCTAGTGATGTTGCGGATGAAAAGAATCAGGAGAAAGAAAGGCACAAGTGAACAACGGGACCTAGCACGTCGTTGCTAGAACTAGAATCCCATATTTCTTCTCAAAAATCTTCTAATTGTTCCAGAGCAACTAGGTGAGATGAACCAAACTATAATTGCTCAATTATGTTCATAATTATTACCTAGCAAGAGAGTGACAGAGATTTATGCCCTTTCTTGGATATTCTGTCTAATGAGCCATTTTCAGAGCTTTGCGGAACGTAGGCATTGGTACTACAATTATAAAAATACATGTTATCAATTGCCTGATGCTTCCAATTTTTAAGGGTCAATCACAGAATATTGCTTTCAAATGTAAACAGAGATACTATCTCCCTGTTCATTAGACTGAGAACACACCAAGATTTCTTGATCTGCTGTCGAACTTGGTCCCAATTTCAAGAATTCAGATTGAATTGATAATTACAGGTTCTATTGTTTCAATAGTATCATCTGTAAATCTAAACTGGCTTACAAAAGTACGTTGCACACCTGCGAGTCTTCTCGACGGATCAATGTTTTTTAATACAAAACGAGATTATTATATAACATCTTATACGTGTTTTAAGGGCATTAGTTTTGGATTATAATTAGATCAAACTAGGGGTGTAAAGCGATTAAAAAAATGAAAAAATTGGCACGTGCCATCAATTCCTTGCTCAATATGATTCTTGTCAACCCAACCAACTTTATTAAGCCAGCAATTATATAGAAGAAAGAGGGAAAAAAAATGTACGTAGATAGCAGAATACATCTTTTCTGAGTTGTTGATTTAACATAAAGTGAGCAAACCTTTGGAATGATTGAAAAAGAAACTGGATTTTTATGTAATAGAATTATTGACACCAAATTTTCATCACGTTGGGATGCTCCAACACATCCTGCAGAAGTCCGAATAAGCAACCATTTGGTGGACGAGAAGCAATGGCTGTTTCCTTAATTACCTTTGAAGATGTCATAAAATTGCAATGGCTTTTTCTTTGGTGATGCACATTGTTCCTGAAATACAGAGACCATCTCTGAGTATGGTATCGAACACAAGGAAATTCGAAAAGTGTATCAAAAAGGATTCATTTAAGACAGATTTCATTCCCCCGTGTTTTTTAAGTGGAAGAGAAACAATACCTCGATGGCAGCAGCTAAACGTAATATTGTAGCTTCACACCACGGACGGCCTATGAGTTGTAAGCCGATAGGAAGTCCTTGCTTATCGTATCCAACCTGAGCATTTCATATTTGAAACAAAATGGGGAAACACAGATAATTAGTTTACACTAATACTAAAACTGCCACTTACACGAGGACCATTATACCATCGAGGCAAGATTGGTATGTAGTGTTTGACTGAATTTTGGATTGCTATACAGTCAAGGTTCTTGTTTCGAACAAGTAATACATAGATGGAACATTTAAGACGAGAAAATAGTCCCCGATTTATTTATTATCAACATATAAAGAGTCGAACTTCATGAAGCACATAAAGCATAATATGGCTACTGTTATTCTTTGGCCTACTGGATCAAGTTATAAAGTATAACTGGCTTGCAAGATCTTTGGCTACATTCAACAAGAACTGCATTAAATATCATAACTCAGCTAGAAAGGATCAATTCCTTTGTCCCAAAAATTATCCTAGTTGTGCTAATAAACCATATGTTTAGCACTATACCCGCAAGATTTTCATCTTTCTTGTTTGCTTGATATAATTAAGCAAAACGAATTAGGACAATGACTTTAAAATTACCCAGTTTTTACCTGTGCTTAATTCCTAAATATAACGAATGTGCAAGTTAGTCAAGCATCAGATTAAATATATCGATTTCTTATCAAAGACTGGGCATTGGGAAAAACCAAAGAAGATGAAGGTCTTCCCTTACCGGGACAGAGATGGCAGGAAGTCCAAGAAGATTTGCAGTCACAATGAATCGCATTAGATTTCCTGGAAAGAAGATAAAATTCATTAATATCCTTTGTTACTCATATATAAATAATCGTACAATAAATA
>CAIGRT010095571.1:0-13013 GCA_903798405.1 Fraxinus platypoda | reverse complement strand
TTTCTTTTGCTTTTTTTTTTTTTTAACATTTCAAAATTGTCATATTTTATAATTAATTATATAAGCGAGACAATTCAGAAGTTAAATATAATTTTTATTATATCTCTGTAAAATAAAAATGAAAGTAGATAATTAAATTACATTTTAGCAGATTTTTAACTTGTTATTTTGAACTCGCCGTTTAAAAGTATTTCAATAAGACACGTAGTGAAGTTTTTCAATGCTTGAAAAGGAACTGAGAACTTACTCCGGCGAGTACAAAACTTAGTAAGATGAAAGATGTGAAGCTGAAATGGAAATTAAATAATTAATTACTTGATTATTAAATTTATTTCTAGAAGTCATATTTTTACCTCGTTATTTTGAACTTGCTGCTTAACAATTTTTCAATTGTATTGCAAAATTTTCCATGAATACTTCAACATGGCACTAAAAATCTATTTTGACGTGTAAAGAACGTAACTTGAAAATAAGCTAAAAGAGGTGATGTCAAAAAAAGATTTAAAAAATAGTCTATTTAATGTCATTTTTTACCATTACTGTCAAATTCTTATTTGCTTCTACTTTCTCAACATCCTTTTCGTTGAAATGTCATCATTTGACTAGTAGTACCTCGTCAATTCCACACTTAACAAAAATATCACCAATGCTAGAACAACTTAATCAGACAACCTTTGAAGCTAATCAACCACCCTGTATCTTGTTACAACGAAAGCTGCAAACAGGGAAAAATATGGCGGAGACACCACATGCCATCGTGATTCCTCTTCCATTTCAAGGTCATATTACCCCGTCTGTGAATCTTGCAGTGAAACTTGCTTCAAAGGGTTGTGCCATCACTTTTGTCTATACAGAATTCATCCACCAAATTGTTGTCCAAATCCCATCACTCCAGTAGCGAGTTTGATTTATTCGCTGATGCACGTGAATCGGGTCTTGACATACGTTATACAACAATCTTTGATGGTTTTCCTGTGGAATTCGATAGATTTCTGCACTCGAAAGAGTACTGGGAGAATATGTTGAGAGATTTCCCAGCTCGTGTCAATGAATTTGTTGGCAAAATAATCCGGTCTGATCCACGGTCGGCTTATTTTCTTATTGCCGATACTTTTTATACTTGGCCTGCAACAATTGCCAGGAAATATAACCTCGTGAATGTATCATTCTGGACAGAACCAGCACTAGTCTTTTCTATAGCTTATCACTTGGACCTTCTTAGAGAAAATTGTCATTTTCCTTGAAAAGGTACATCTTCTTTCTCCCTCTCGCCCCGTAACTTTTATTGCTTGGCTGTAGGGAGTTTAGTTATAGTGTATACTTATCCCCTCGACAAGATCACCATTTTGATGTAATTTTCTTGATTTTCAGACAATATTGAGGAGAATATAAATTACATACCCGGAGTTTCTTTGATGAATACAAGGGACTTGATGCCATACCTTAAAGAATCTTCCCTAGATTCGTTGCCGCAAAAGATTGTGATGAAAACATTTGATGACCAAGTGAAGAGAGCAGATTTAATTTTACTAAACACTGTTCAAGAACTAGAATCTGAGACGATATCAGCTCTACAGCGAAAGCAGCCAACTTATGCAATTGGACCTATAAATTTTTCACCTGATTCCAACAAGCCAGCCATTTCTCAGAATTTATGGCCTCAAACGGACACTAAAATGTGGCTGGACTCGAAGCCTTCCAGCTCAGTTTTGTACTTGTCATTCGGCAGCTTTGATCTGACTAGTAAGCAGACAATCCAAGAAATAGCTCATGGACTTCTCCTTAGCAAAGTTAGTTTTATTTGGGTGGTTAAAAGGGATATTGTGAGCTCTAATGATACTGATGATTTGCCCCTTGGATTCTTGGACGAAATCAGAGATCATGGGTTGATTGTTCAGTGGTGCAATCAAAATATGGTGCTTTCGCACCCGGCCATTGGAGGATTCTTGACGCATTGTGGATGGAATTCAATATTGGAAAGCATATGGTGTGGTATACCTATGATTTGCTATCCAATATCAAGCGATCAACCTACTAATAGGAAATTAGTAGTTGACGATTGGAAGATTGGAATTAATCTTTGTGATGGAGAATCAGTTACCAGGGAAGAAGTTGCAGAGAAGATTGACACTTTGATTAGTGGAACAGTTTCGGACAGATTAAGCATGGAGATCAAGAAATTAAGAACCATACTGCAGAATGCTTTGGCAATAGATGGATCATCAGAGGAAAATATTGATCAATTCATTAAAGATTTGAAGGCAAAAATTCATGATAAAAGGCAGGATATATCAACATGCTAATGATCAAACAAGTTTTGTTTCATTCTTAGTTCTTACAGTATCTACGCCATATACTCTTATTTGGAGCTTATATACTGTTGTTGGGGAATTTGTTTTCAAGCAGATGTGATTTTGCTCATTTTTTGTTCCTATCTAAGAGAATTGTAATTGTTGAACTTCGATACATATGGTGATCACCGATCATGTTCTAATATTCATTTGGAATTAGCGACACTTTGATAACATGTTTGTTCAACATTTTATCGCTTTTGCATCGCTACATCAATTGGTATCAAACGAATGCCAGCACATGATCACCTTCTAATTTCTACGCACGAATATAGAGAATTGGGCTCGTTGATTTTTAAATATCAAATACGAGAATTTAAAAAATTTGAGAAATTTCAACAATTCAAATTCCACCTTATTGCCTTACAATTTGTATTTAAAGCAATAATTAAAATCTAGCTAATAATTAAATTCTTATATAACAACTAACTCTTGATAATGTAAAAAATTTCCTTCTAAATTTAAAGATATTTTTTGTTATAAGTTGCTCTTTATAATGGAACCTCCTGAAAAGCTCCAATACTGGCCCTATTTAGTTGAATCTATTAGTTAGTGCCATCTAAACTAAAGTCAAATAGAACTTTATTCTTGCACAAAGGCTAGAACATAAAAGTCTCGAAAAAAAAAAATGCAAACCTAAATGCTATATTTTGCAAAGATTCGAATTACCAACTGTAGTTTTCCCTAAAAATGCCCAAAGTAAACCAATATCAATTCAATTATTTATATTTCAAATCAACGGGTATCTGCACATTATCACATTAGCATCAGTCAGTTAAAACAAATATACAGGAATATGTCAGCAGTATCAGGAGCCCGCATAAAATTTAACGGACAGGAAATTTTGTAGTCTACTTTGACAGCACAAAAGCGCTTTCTCCTTGAAGCATAGCTTTCTGCTTTTGAAAATGCTAATATCTCCTCTGTGCTGATCCATAGAAAACCAAACTGCATCATTCCAGCCAAGTTTTACATGACAATGCTCAGACTCCACTGTCTAAAGCATTTCATATATGGGCTCTCTGGTTAATTTTAAACTCATGACAATGCTCAGACTCCACTGTCTAAAGTATTTCATATATGGGCTCTCTGGTTAATTTTAAACTTTAACCGCTGATTTTGAAATCTGAAACGGGAGCTGTTTGGTGAGCTTCAACTGCGGATGCAGATTCTTTCTTGTCCAGCCCAAAGAACGAGCAATTCTGAAATGCATCCAGACTGTTCGCTAGGAATCGGTTCAAACCACCTATGCTATCGCTAAGAATTATATCATCACTATGCAATCTACAAGAGGGTATATCCAAATCTAATGGTCCTAACGAGTCAGGCTGCAACATGGAAAACAAAGAATGAGAACATGTCCCAAAATCTTCACATGAACAGTTAACATACATGTCTTAAGCATAGTATCGATGAAAATTAAGTTGATCCTTGGCGGAAAGAAGCTTATCAATGATTTTGAAACAATGAGGAGAAATATCACCTGAAAAGAAAAGATAAAATGGTATTTCAAGGAAAAGATTACCCAATATGTGTCAGTTAGTCCACTAAAATCCTTTGCAGAATTCTCTAAAGTGTCCATCGGCTCTCCATATATAGGATCATCATTATTTGATTTCTTGTCTTCAGGCAACTCCTAAAAGAAATTAAAAACAATAGTGTGACCAATGACTCTCTCTCAGATAAATCTCAATAAACAGTTATCTTGATATCAGACCTCAACTGCATTGTGGGATACTGAAGAACTCGTCCTATTAATTTGTTTAAAGGTCTCTAGAGAAGCATTCCTGATATCACTGTCAACTATTTCACAGAAAGCACTACTCTTTTGGAATGCAAAGGCATCACATGTTTCTTCAGCATCCCAAATGGAAGGTGCGTGAGGAGCAAGACCCAGCTGTGAACCGACTTTGTTTTGATGTTTGTATATGTGAGCAGCAATTGCGGCATCAAAAGAGTCACAACTGAATGGGATCTGCTGCAGAGAGTTAGAGCCAACAGGCGATGGTAACTCAGCACAGTTGGCATCCACGTTGAGTATCGAGTCAGAAAGTAGATCCCCCACACTTATACAGGTAAGACTATCAGCCCACTCCCCAGCTGAAAGTACCAAATCCTTCTGCATGCTCCGATCATCCTAGATGCAAAGCAAAAAGATAATTTAGAATGACAGGCGGAAAAACAAGGGCATGGGCGCTATTCCTCAGATGTATAATCTGATTGTAGTGTGCTTAGGTAACATGAAACACAAGGAAAGAATTCATCACTGTCAATTTTGTATTCTACAGGCTAGTAAACAACAATCTCAGTGTTAGTTGTTCCCAAGTATGTGGAACCAACTTTAATCGATTTTATGTACTTCGTGGGGATTACAAAGATTGAAATCCATTACTCAAATAACAGAGATCAGGTACTAATCATGCTTTAAATTTCTAAATGAGATTAGTTGAGACAAGGCTTTCAGCAATTGTTTAGACATACATAAATAAACGAATATGCATTGATCTATGTGAGTGTACAGTGAGAGAGCAGTGCACAAGTTGTCGCTTTACACCATATATTATGGTGGTTAATTTAAATCTAGGCCTTGAATCAACATCTAAAGGATCTTGAGATTTCCAAAATCAAATGCATGGGTTCGGGTAAATAAGGTATTCTTAAAATGCTGTTTTCACTAATATGGAAATGGAAGAAAAATGTACAAGGAAACAAAATTTAATTTGTCTTCCAGTCTTCTCCACCTGCAGGGGCCGGGCCCAATCAGGGTAACATTCTACGTTTATGATCATATAAACACACCTGATGAGAAATATAATATTGAACTAACAAAAATATTTGATATTATCTCAAACACTGTGGGTCAAATATAAAACTTCATCAACTTAATCAGCACCTATAAATTCAACAGTTCAATTACGTGAATTCAGTCTTGCATACATAAATCTATTGTTTTAAGTAATAAAGAATCGTAAGTTGGAAAAAAAATACCATGTTTTCAACTTGTCTTCTATCAGCTAGAGCTCCGGTCTCCCTTCTGACTACTGAAGCAGCTGGAGTACTCTCGATGTAACTTGAACTATTAATGTCGGGATCCGATCTACCACACTTGATTATCTCATCCTTCGAAACAAATGTTGAAGAGGGAGTCATAGAATTCATCTTATCTGTAGAGGCTAACAGTTCTTGACAAGTACCCCACCTTGGGTTCCCAGATTTATGATAAGTTGGACTTGATGTCGGCACAGACTCAATGTCATGCTTTTTCATTATATTGATGCTATTTTTCTCACTAACATCAGCATATGACTCCAATGCTTGAGGTGTTGCAGATTCAAGCTCAGCTTTTGAAAACCAACCATATCTTTAACAAGAAATAGAACCTTATATTAGGTTTACTCTGTAAACATCGTTCTTCAGAAAGAAGAAAACAGGTAAAAAAGAACCTGAGGCGGAAAACTGGTGGGCTTCCAACTTTTGCATATACATCTGCTGCACAGAGTGGAGAGTCCTTAGTCCACTTCTGACACCCCACCAGGTTTTCACAGTGTGCCCAGTAAGGGAAAAGCATTAAATCTCCAGATAATAAGTTTGAATTTCCCCATTTGCGGTTGAGGTGATCCAATACAGATGATATCTTCTTTCGTGTACCCAAAGTGAGCTCCAGATGGGGATTATAATTGTCCTGCAATAACAAATAAACATCTGAATCTCCTTCATTATTCTAAAATTGAACTTTCAGTATAACTTCCAAATATTGCAACAGCAGCAAAAAACCAACCCAGGCTCGACATACCGCTTCCAAGGATTTCCGAGTGCAGTCATCAATTGGGAACAGCTGGAGCTTCAGTTTCATAGTGTTTTGTACATTGTATTCATTGCTAAGACTTTGTGATGACATTGGCAAAGAGAGCTCCACTTTTCTAACAGGCTGGGAACCACCACTCGCTAAAAAGTAGACAAGTAGCGTATCATGAATAAATTAATTTTCAAAAAATTCAACACCATTAGTCCTGACTCAACAAAGTTTAGAAAACGAATCTTCACCATTCACCTGGTGTTTCGTGGACATATTCAACTTCTTGTGCAACCTCTTTCTCGGTGATTGTCCGCTCCAGATGTTCAGCAGCATCAGCCACCAATGAAACGCCGGCAATCGCTGCCTTCTCCCATCTTTTATATGCAGCGGTTGAAGAACCTGTCATACATTCAGCGACAGCCAGAGAAACATTATTCAGATTTAAAAAAAAAGAAAGGGGAGAGAGAGAAAAAAATCTAGGTGTTAAATTCATGCACGAAACCTCAGTCATTCAGTAAGAACAAAAGCAGAAGCCCACATATAAGAATCAAGCTAGGTAACAGGACTTGCATGTTAATCAGAGGAAACTGAAAGCTTGTCTTGTAAGGGAGATATCATCGTATAGGAACATAAGAATCCAGTTCGGAATACCATGCACGAATTTCATGCTCAACTAACACTAGAAATGACAAATGATTATCCATGGTCTATTTTATATTTAATCACAAGGAATAGCACTCTGGTGTCAGAGTATTCAATCAGAGACTCGCTCCATTAGAATGTAGAACCAAAGAAAGACTTCTGACCAATGATACGCTGTCAACACCACCAACTATAAAGTCACCAAAACGTGCCAAATGTCCCAGAATAGCCATGTTTGCAAATCGGGCTTGTAAATATTCTTACAAAAAAAGAACACCATAGAATGGTTCAAATAAGAGAATGGCCTAATTAAGAAATCTCAAAATTGCCACATTTGCAAATGGGCCTTACAGTTGAATATAAAGAAACCATTAGAATAGTTCTAAATAAGATAGCATAGCACATTAAGAAATTCTCAAAATTAAACAAAATATATGAACGAACAATTTAAATGAAGTGCGTGCTATCAGAACTAAAACAACAATAATCAAATCAAAAGGCATAAAGAATACCAATAATAAATACAAACAGCAACAATAATAGTAATTGCAACGAAGTCTTCAATACTTGACTTGAATATCACCTGTTTTCCGACGATGTTTTGCTGTTTTCAGAGAGGATGAATCTACTATGCTGTTAGTACGATCAGTTCCTATATTATTTACATTGCGCTTTACCGAAGATCCTTTGCCCGGTCCAACTTTTTGCATGTTCTGGCTGTCAACAAGAACTAATTTCACTGCACGACTATCATGACTCGATGGCCTGCTCGGATTTGAGACAGTAATTGGAGCTGTAGAGCAGTTGTTTTCTCCAGGAGAGAGCCGCTTCCTTACATTCTTTTTGCGGTCTTTCAAGAGTTGGTTCTCCTGCATGGTTAAATAATATTAAGATGCCAATGCAATCATGTCTCAGATAAAATTTATCATCAAAGTGAGAATGGGTTAAGTGTTAAACTAACCAGAGCCTCTACAAATATCTTAAATCTTCGAGGTTTCAAGTGAAGCTTTGAGGCCTTGCAGCTGTATTTTTCCAATAATGACCACCTAGAACCAATATACAGCATTTAAGAGATTGAAAATTCCAGATAAAACAGAAAAAAACAAATATCAAGTGAGGAGAAATATTCATAACCATTAGGCTAAAATAAGCTGCCTCCCCGTTCCACCCCTTCCCCCAAGCCCACTTCACCAAAAGAAGAGGGGAAACAAATAAATATATAAAATGATAAGATAATAATGATAAAATCCCATTAAGCAAACATAGACACACGTAAGGGGCAAGGCAATAAAGACTCTTCATCGTCAGTTAACAAGTATCATTCATTTGACCGGCTAATCCATGGCCACTAAACTTTGTGAAGTCATTTAATTCCCTTCATTATATTACGTCAAAACAGAAATGTAAGATGGCATTCATCATGTACGACATTTAATGTTCACGACCAATGAAGAAAAAATATTTCCTCAATAGAGTAAATCTATTTCCACTCAATTACTAATATTGTTTAGGTCTCTAGATAGAGACAATATCAAAGACATCCCCAAGCTTTATGAAAATGTCATAGACACCCCCCTTAAGTTTAGAAAATCACACTAACCTCCGCTATTTCTAGCTTTGAGTACCTTAACAACTTTTTTGAGCCATATTTAGATACCTAATATACCCTTGTGAACTAAAAATGATAATTGTAATTAATTTGCTCATATTAAGTATAAGAATATAAATTGACATGTTATATACAGAACTCGTTTGACATAGTTTATATTTTAATGTATAAATTTACTTATTTAGTTTGCAAGTGATATTACTTTTCTCAATATATATGTTAAGATATATTATACACATACATATAGAGTATTACTTTAACAAAATAGCTATTTACAAGTACAATTAGATATCGAATGACCAAACAAGGTACTATGATATTCTTCTAAAATCTTGTAATGATTAATTTATTGGATTAACTTAGCATTCTATTTTATAACTTTTGAGGGTATATAATGTTTAGTGAACTAACGTCTACTATTTTTATTTTTTTTTAGCAAAATTGTACTTCAAAAGAAAATGTTTATATTTAACATCTTTTTTTAGTTTATGGATTTGTAGCTGTGAATTTTATTGATAGTTTTGCATTTGTTAATATTTAAATTATGTATACATAATATAATTAATAGAAAAAAATTTTAAATCATTTATTACCAAATTCTTCAACAAATTTAAGTTGAAATTTTCACTAATATCCATATTCAAGGAATCGTGTACGCACAAAATCTTTTAATTATTAACTTATTACTAAAGGGAACAAGTTGCATTGTAATTAAACACAAGGACATTAAAGGTATCTCAGCCTCATTTTAGATGAGACGAGGCCCAAAAGTGTTTAGGGAGTGAATATGATACTCAAAACTAGAAATAGGACGTGCGGATGTCTTTCATATTGTCATAAAGCTCAAGGAGTGTGTCTCTAATAATGTGTCTTCTAGATAAGTAGGTAACACCAGAACTAAACGAAATATGTATTAGTGAGTCGGTTGTAGGTAAAAACAAAATATAAATACTGAAGGAAAAAAATAATAGAAGTTAATATTTACCATCGTAGCATTGCAGCATTGGTATCTTTCGAGTTTTTTGCATCAAGACAAAGTTCTGGACCCAGCAACTTATTCATGCGCCTCACAAGCCGATAGTAATAGTGTCTGACCTACAACATTCAATACCAAAAAGAAATTATAATCAAAAGGAAAAAATTAATATTAAAAAATGGAATACATGAGTATGAGGTCAGAATCTAGTGTAATGGGAAATCACCTGATCCTTGTTTTTGCTTTGGACGTGGCAAGTGATTTTCTCAAAATTCTGGTGGACAAATAAGCATTTCCATGGTCAGAAATAATATCTATAGAGAACTTCCAAACAAACGTCAGAGAATAAGGAACAGAAAATTGCCTTGCCAACTTGACGCAGTGCAGTGAAAAAGCTTTCTTCCTCCTGACGAGTCCAAGCAGCCCATTGCCGTGGTCGCTTTTTCACTGTATAGAAATAAATAGGATTTGTATGGGATGATTCCCTAACAATTATTTCAACAATTCTTGCACAACTAACCAGACAAAAAGATACCTGGCTGCTGAGGAGAGATGTTATCTTGTGAGGAGGAGGGTTCACTAGAATTCCCATTCTCATGTTGGATGCATGCCTCACAGTCAGTAGGAACTTGTGACTCCATTTTCACTATATTATCATTGTAGATACTAGAAATTCATGCCATTGCAGCTCCCCGGGTGTCACACAACAATTCTTCTGTTAATCAACAGACTTCAAGATGAAAATTGGTTGGCTTCAAAGAGAAATTAAGAATATGTTAAATGGATATTTTCAATCCAGTAATTGGTAATTGAAATAACTAATCATAAGAAACTGTATCCTAGAAGGTACAGATTAGCAAGACAAGTCTGGAATCAATTGCCAATTGAAGTTTCACAAACCTAATCTGAGCATTCATATATTATATTTTTGCTGTTTTCACAAACCTACAATAGCACTTCAATTTCCCGGAGTTATATTACAGTCTAAATAAACCAACCAAATTGGAGTGGGAAAGGTTAAACCAGAATAATAAATACAAACAGCGTTAGGGTTTTCAAGACGTATAATTGAAACGATCAGGCACCACCATAAGACAAATTTAAAGCTACAAATTCACAAAACAACACAAAAATAAAACTTAATTCAAGTCAATTATACTTTTTTCCACCCACTAAGGTAAGAACAAAAGCATACACAGACAAAATATAATCAGAGGACATCGAACCCCTAGATCTGTTTCAAATAAAAAGTAAAATCTCAAAAACAAAAGGCCAAACATGTATAATAATTAAATGAAATTGACAAAAACATAAATCACATAAATAATAAGATAAATTGCTTACCGTACATATACTGGAGAATCATAAATCCAAAAGAGAAGAAAAGGCAGCCGTGCAGGGAGATGAAACTGTAGTAAAAATATTTAATTTTATTAAAATGCAAAATAAATTGTGAAAATACGTATACACAGACCACCTGTTCGATCTATTGTCTGTGTATTACCCACATCTGCACACCGTGGGTTGCCACGCGTGATAGGGGATGATTCAAAATGCACCCTAGGCAAGAGGTGTATGCCTGAAATTGTTATTTTATGCTTTATATTATTTTTCACTTATATAATTAATAATTATCTTTTCGAATAGAGGTTCGATTTGAAATTCTTATATTGATGAGGAATGTATGTGTGCAAACGAACATACTATTATATATTATTTTTTTTGTTTAATGAAACTAATACTATTCTTTTGTCGTCTATTAAAAGTTCAAGTTCAAATTAATGATCGGCTCTATCGATTGCAATAACTATACCAAACATTTGTGGAATGATCTCAGGCCATCTACTAATCTTGGGAATGTCACCTCGTTCTTTTACCACAGTTGAGTGCCCATATCACTGGTTGATATCTAATATTCGTTATATAAATATTTCAGGAATATTTTGATACTTCTAAAGATATTCTAGATTATGTAACATAAAAAGACGTCCACTACTTTTCCGTTTCAGTAATGGCCAAAATATTCTAGTATAGTTAAAGATAACCACTTTGCATGAATCTCTTCGTAAAAAACCATAATAGATCGTGTCAACTATCTTTTCATGTGTAACAGAATGTCAAATTTTGCGATCCCTAACTTTCTACGTAAGTGATCCTCGTAATAGGTTTCTTCTTATCTCTCTTCACCTTTTTCTTAAGGTTGCAAATTAGTTCATCTTCATAAACTTTTACCAACATGTGCACTCAAATAACTTACACTTTTCAATTTATTAAGCCCCCTATTGGAGCCAAGTTCTTTGAAATTTATTTTTTTTCAAACTCATTTTCAATTACGTTTTTTTAATAAAATAATTTTACACATAAATTCAAAAAAAAAATCCTACTAATTACATATTTTTCAAAAAATTATTATTACAAAATTTATTCTTTCAAATGATGGGGCTTAAACAAACCCTAAAGTTGTCAAGCGGAGTATGCCAACCGCATCAAATTTTAAATATCATCAAACCGTTGACAAAAATGTCAAATGAATAAATGAAATTGTGTTCTTTTATGTGATGAAAGGTATTTAGAAAATCAATCAATTTTAGTCCCTATTTATAATCATTATTTAAAAAAAAAAGGAGTTTTGAATAGTGATTTTTGAAAAATGAGTGATTAAAAACTATGGAAAAATTTTGGATTTATGTGTAAAATATTTTATTGTGTAAATATGTAGTTGAAAATGAGCATGAGAATTAAAGAGTTTTAAAATAATATGGTAAATATTGAAATGTGTTAAATGCATGCTTTTTAAAATTGAAATTAAGTTGATCAAATATACTTTTATTCATGCATTTGTTGGATCAACAATTTATTATCTATGCTTTATCCATACATTATGTGGGACTCGTTACGCATTATCTTTGTATTTTTTGAAAATAAATATACAATGATATCAAATGTTTCCAAAGTCAATCAGGTCATGTTAACTTTTGTATGTTTTCTTTTGAGATTGTATGACAAATGTGGACAACAAAGTCGGCTCAAGCTATAGGCAAGTTAGGTTGTCTAAATCTCCAAATTTTTGAAATTTTCTTTCAAAATATTAAAAATTCTAATATTTTCCACCTTGACTTTGAATTGTCCAAGGTCTCCAAATTGGATTTCTTCCAAATTGAATAATGTAACTCCACTATAGTCTTGTTTCTTTCACCCTCTTGGTCGCGCTTGAGAAATTTCCATGAAACTTCTCTTTTACAGACAAAATTTCAAGATAGAGAACTATCAAACTCCACAATAACGAGTATATAAAATTAAGAATTTCATTGGCTCATGTCAAACATCGTTACCGAAAACTTATGGTAACATAAATTCCATTACACCCTGAATCAATGCCAAACTAATGCGCGTATACAAATTTATGGATCTGCTAGCAATAACGCATTCTCTATCATGAAAATTTATTGGCCAAAGGCATGCCATGAGTATAAACATATTATCCCCCTAAGAATATTGTGATTTTTCATAGAGAAAAGAGACACAACTAGCTAAACAACTTCAATGTCTCCATTTATTTACTTTGAACCATTAATCGAATCTACTCTAACTTTTGAATATTTTTTCTTGACATGTTATGTTAAACAATCCAAAGAAAAT
>CAIGRT010095540.1:0-28712 GCA_903798405.1 Fraxinus platypoda | reverse complement strand
ATTTCTTTGAATTGTTTAACAGTAGGAACTTGTAATTAACTTGGTTTGTTTATGTTGGTGGTTATATTAACTGTGTGATTGGTTCAAAAGTTGTGGCGTGTTTTAAGAAGGTTTTATCTGATTAGAAATCTGAACGTTGTAATTTTAGAGCATTTTTTTAGCTTTGAAAAGTTGTTCGACAGATGAAATGTCAAGTGTCCAATTATATTTCTTGTACTTTGCTTTTATTTGATTTCAGATGCCATTTCTCAATTGTTTATGCCATAGTGAAAGCTTTTATTCCCTGCCAATTCATAAATTCGGGGAAGTTCAAGTGCTTGAAGTTTTGATATTCTAAGTTGTTACTCGAGTTAGTAATGTCATTTGTAGATGAACAGACTTTCTTTGAGATCTTAAAAGGCTAAAATTTGCACTTGCTTTATTTTTTTTATGGGTAAATATTTCATTCATAAAAGCAATAGCCTTAAGAAAGGGTACAATAGTGGGTATCAATGAAAATTACATTTTCAATGAAAGAAAGAACATTGTGCCACCAAAGAGCTATGTCTTTGAGAGACCATGCATGCCGTGCCAGATAGTGAGCTGCCTGATTGCTAAGTCTACTGCAATGGTGAAGGCTACATTGAGGGAATCTCTGCATTAATTCCTTAATTTCAGCAGCTACGGACCGAATTGAGGTAGAAGTTAAAACTGATTTATTTACTTCATTGACAAGGAATAAACAGTCACTCTCCACCAACAAATGAGACATGCCAAGGTTAAGGCAAGGTTGTAAGCCTTTCACAAGTGCAGCAGCTTCTATATGTTCAGGTTCCAGAGTTGAGGTTTTAGGACCACTTGCAGCCAAAATTATTTCTCCCTTGTGATCATGTAAAATAATTCCAAGGCCATCATTGTTTAAATCAAAGAGCAATGCGCCATCAGTATTGAGTTTTAATGTATTCTGAGGTGGCGCAGACCATCTATGCTTTTGAGGGAGCACACCCGGAGCAATGTTGAGGGAGAGACCAGGTTCAGCAATATTTTTTTGGCTAGAGCAGTTGCAATTACTTGTTGTGGTGGGAGGCTAAGCTGCTAATGAACCATCTTGTTTCGACGGAACCAAAAGCCCTAAGTAATAAGAAAAAACTCAGCGAGAGCATTTTTTGAGTCTTTAGTCATTACATCGGTGGCAGCCTCTATGAATCCTCCTTGATAAGCCTTGTTTTGTAGCATTGGAAACCGACTGGTTAGGAATTGGTAGATAGAGGGGGCAATGAAGCAAAGCATGGCTTAGGTCTTCCACTTGGTTATCACAAAAACAACATTAATAAGTAGTTGGGATTCTTCTTCGAATCAGATTTTGTTTAGAAGGCAAGCTCTCTTGACAAGCTCTCCAAGTGAAAATCTTTACTTTTTGAGGAATATTTAGTCGCCACATTGCATCCCAAAATTTCTTTTTCTCAACTGCATTCGAGGAGTTTCCACGATGTTCTGAAGAACCTATATGCACTGCTAACAGAATAGACTCCAGATTTTCATGTTCCCATAACCAAAAGTCCTGTTCTCCCAAGTGGCTTGGGTGCAACTTCAGGTTAGCCTCAATAATTTTTGGATTGAATAGAGCTCTAAGTTTTGTTAAGTTCCACCACCTTAAGTTTGGATCAATCAAAGAAGATACTAGGCCTTCAATCTGCTGTCTATGACTTTGATGTAAGTCAGTCCCCAACTCCTTGCTCAGATCTCACATTTCAGGGATCCAAGTATCATTCAGGATATGTATAGTGTTGCCATTTCCCATAACCCATCTTCCCCCTTGTATCAATAAGTTTTTTGCCTCCCATATTCTACGCCAAGCATAAGAGGGATTACCGCCTATAGAAGCTTTTAAGAAGTTATCATCAGCAAAATAACGGCCAGAGTATATTTTATGAACCAAGCTATCCCTGTGTTGCAAGAGTCTCCAAGCTTGTTTGCCAAGCATGGCCATATTGAAAAACTTGAGTTCTTTAAAACTCATTCCCCCCATGGATTTTGAGTTATACATATTTTCCATGAGTGCCAATAGATCTTTCTCTATTCCTTCCTTTGGCCCCACCAAAATCTAGCCATCATCTTTTCAATTTCAGTGCATAATGTGGATGGAAGTTTGAAGCAACTCATAGCATAGGATGGGATCGCTAAGCCACTAATTTGAGGAGAACTTCTCTACCTCCTTGGGAGAATATACCACTCTTCCATCCTTGCAATTTCTGCCAAACTTTGTGTTTTATTTCAGAGAAGGCTCGAGATTTTGATCTACCAACCATAGGTGGTAGTCCAAGATACTTTTCATATTACTGCACTTGAGGAGCATTCCATAGATCCATAATTACTTGCTGCTGTTCCTGCCTTACATTTGCACTGAATACCATTGAGGTTTTGTCCCTGTTTAGTTGTTGACCTGATGCATCTTCATAAATACTTAGGAGAGATTGTAACTGAGAAGTAGTACCTTCAGTTGCTTCATAGAAAATCAAGCTGTCATCTGCAAAGAGAAGATGATTCAAACGTGGAACTCCTCTACTCACCTGAATACCAGCCACATTTATATTCATTTTTGCCTCATTCAATAGGCTGATCAATCCTTCAGTGCATAAAAGGAATAAGTAGGGAGAAATAGGGTCTCCTTGCCTCAAGCCCCTTGAGGGATTTATGCGTTCAGTGGGAAATCCATTGATAATAATTGAAAATAAGGGAGTAGTAACACATTTCATCACCAGCTGAACAAATTTGTCATGGAAGCCCAATTTATGCATAACCGCTTCGAGGAAGGACCACTCAACTCTGTCATATGCTTTGCTCATGTCGAGCTTAAGAGACATGTAGCCTTTTTTTTCCTTCTTCTTTCTTCTCAAGAAATGGAGCACCTCGTAGGCCACAAGCACATTGTCTGTGATCAATCTCCCTTTGATAAAAGCTGACTGTGTTTCTGAAATCACTGAACGTAGCACTTTTTTATCCTATTAGCCACAACTTTTGACATCAATTTATATAGGACATTACAAAGGCGAATAGGTCTGAGATCCTTAAATCTCTGTGGGTTCTTTATCTTAGGGACAAGTGTAATAAAAATGTGATTTACATTTGGGGAAATTCACAGGTATTTAAAGCATACAATACAGCATTGGTAACATATGAGCCAATGTGAGGCCAAAATCGTTGAAAAAAGAGAGAGGGCATACCATCTGGTCCTAGAGCTTTAGTTAAGTGCATTTCCTTCAAAGCCTGGGGGACTTTATCCGCTGTAAAAGGTTGTATTAATTCATTGTTCATATCAGAAGTTAATTTACATTCCATTTTGTCCAGGATAGCACTCTGATTTTTGGATCCTGTAGAGGAAAACAGATCAGAGAAGTAGTTGATGATAAGGCGGTTACATGCTTCTCCCTCTTACCAGCAGTCTTGATCATCTAAGAGTTTAGTGATCAAGTTTGTATTTCTTCTTTGGGAAGCTTTAGCATGGAAATAACGTGTGCTCTGGTCTCCCTCTTCAAGCCAAGCAGCTCTGGACCTTTGTTTCCACATGAGTTATTCTCTATCCATCCAGGTTTGCACCTCTTCAGCAGATTGTCGAAGTTCATTAGGATCTATAGTTGCAAGGTCTTTCTCTTGGATTTGGAAGAGATTTGATCTAGCCCTTTTAAGCTTCACTTGCACTTTGCCAATTTTTTATTTATTCCAGAACTGAAGTTGTTTACTACAGGAACTTATATTTTCCATAATGCTGTCCAGATTCTGAGAGTTGGTATCATTCCATTGTTCCAACACAATATCAGTGCAGGCATTTTCTCCAAGCCACATTGATTCAAACCTGAAAGGTCTAGGTCTTCTAGGTGTTTTATAATCACCATCCAGCTGGATCCACAAAGGTAGATGATCTGAATATGCGGTGGAGCCATGAGTAACCGAAGCTTGTGCAAAGAGTCGACACCAGGAATCATTAGCAGTGAAGCAATCTAGTCTTTCAAAAATTTGGGTAGATTCGTATCTTCCATTATACCATGTGTATTGGGGGCCTTTGAATCCAAGGTCTCTTAGCTCACAGTCAAGGAACATCTCCTGAAAATTTTCTAGTTGTTGTTGAGGTCTATCTTGTCCTCCCCATTTTTCATTGTTTGATAAAACTTTATTGAAATCACCAAAGACAAGCCATCCTTCTGTAGAGTCTCTTTTCATCCTTCTCAATAAATTCCAGGTTTCCATACGTTTATTTGTCTCGGGGTGGCCATAGATTCCAGTTAACAACCAGCTATACGGAGGCGAATCAATTGTAGCATCAATGTATTTTTAGAGTAACTAAGAATAGATAGGTGAACATCAGGTTTCCAAAGTAAAGCAGTTCCACCACTACGCCCCATTGCATCAACACTAAAACAACCATAAAATTTCAATTTAATTCGACAAAGTTCCATGTTCGTAGCATTTAGTTTTGTCTCTTGCAAGAACAAAACATCGGGATCTTCTTGTCTGATAATATAAAAAAGGGTACGAATGCCACGAGGGTTCCCAAGCCCTTTTGCATTCCAGCCGAGCAGCTTCATGAGGATCGGTGGGGCTGATTTTCAGCCACCACCGAAATCTGAGAACTGGAGTCATAATTTCTCACATGGGACTTACCTTTTCCTTTCAACCGTTTAGAGGCCCTCGCAAATTCATCGTTTGCAGGTGAGATATCCAGAGATCTCTTTAGTTTTGTTAGTAGATTAGAGGTAACATGGTTGAGTTTCTGGTCCTTATTTACTCTTCTCCACCGTCGAGTGTAGTTAGCTCCCTTTTCTTTGGTTGATTCTTCGCCATTTGTGGTTAAATTAAGATTAGTTTGTGAATGGACATGAGTACCCTTAGATAGAATACCAGCAGAATCTCCATCAGCAATATTCTCTATCGTTTGATTAGCAATTATCAAATCATTATGTAGAGAAAATTGCTCCAGATTTGTTTCCTTAATCAAATCTGCATTATATTCCTTGGAATTAATTTCCTGTGATTGCTCCTGAATTCCCGCCGTGTTGCAGTCACTTTCCTTAGCTGGAGATTTGTTACCATGTTTGTTACCACCGGAGTTAGGCTCTGCATGGTTCATCAGAGGCTGATAGACCAGAGAGTTTATTTGTCGGTCATGAATAGGGCTACCACACTTGCTAAAATTACCAGCATGTAACAGGGTCCATATGAATAATCAGAGATCGTGTAAGCTTTCATGGAAGATCGCCATAGAGTGCATTCCTTTTGGCCGTGTCCAAGCGTGCCACAGAGGTAGTAGAAATTTGGGAGCCGCTCGTAGGTAAAACGAACCCAAAATGGTTTGTAAGCTCCCACACAAATCCTCTTACCACGTAATAGAGGCTTGGAGACAGCAAGGCATACCCGAACACGGAGGTATTCACCCCTTGCAATCTCATTTTTGTCTATATCGACTTCGATAACATTGCCAATTTGCCTGCCAATAGAATCTCCCATCTTCCAATTTCGGACCATGATAGGGAGGTCATAAATTCTTACCCAAAAGTTCACCTCAGAGAATGAGATGTTTTGGATTTGCTCCAGGCCATTAACATCTTTGGTTACCACCAATTTCTTGTCGAAGATCCATGGACCTTCACATTTTACATGTTCCTTATCGCTACTATCCTCGAATTCTGCCAGGAAGAGGTTAGAGGATATGTCTCGAATGCTTAAAGCTTTGTTTGGACGCCATAACAGCTTCATGATACTTTTGAAAGCCTCTTTGTTAAAGTGCTTACCGGATAAGAGTTTGAATAACAAGCATTTGTTACTCCGGTGAGGGATCGGTACTTCTTCTTCTTCAACTACTAATACTTCTTCCTCATGTTCTGTGAGAGACAAATGTTCACACATTCTTGTAATATCAGATTCCATGGGGATTAGTACGAGACGTGATGATTCCTACACTGATGCAAGGAGAAAAAACCTCTACTCAGGGAGCCCTTGAGAGGGAAAAAAAGGATATGCACTTGCTTTATATTCAATTCTGTATGTGATTTTCTCCTGCGGGTGCTCAATGCTTTCTTAATGAAGGGTCCTTTACAATTGCA
This sequence comes from Fraxinus platypoda, assembly GCA_903798405.1. NCBI lineage: Eukaryota > Viridiplantae > Streptophyta > Magnoliopsida > Lamiales > Oleaceae > Fraxinus > Fraxinus platypoda. The sequence continues at coordinate 22,635 of CAIGRT010095540.1, read as the reverse complement.
GTCAGTGATTACAAATCTCGTCATTGTAATTTTAGAGCAGGTTTTCTCATATTCAAAATTTCGTTCTTAAACATGAAATGCTAAGTGTCGAGATTCTTAGATACCAAATGTCAAGAAATTCAAATTTCAAGAGCGCAATAAAATGTGGAGAACAAATAGAAATTGATCAATCAAACCTCGTTCCTGAAGGATGAAATGTGAAGTGTCTAGATTATCTAATATAAAATGTCAAGAACGTTATGTCGGGATTTGTACCTTACCATGTGAATTTATCATCTTCTTCAAATATCATTGTTGCAAAGAATTAATTCCCATCATTAATGACATAGTCAATGCATGACTATCTTAAATTATTTGCTATCAAAATTATTTAAGAATGAAGTGACACAATACGTGAGTAACACACAACAATCAACATGATTTTTTGGTTTTGTTTTGTTTTTTTTTAAATACTCCAATAATGCTAAACCATCTAATTCATCTTTTTCTTTTTCTCCCAATCTTCAATTTGTCATTACCTACTAGATAATGCAAGAAATGGAACTATTGGATAACTTGCACATTATTGTAGCTTCTCAAGGAAGTAATTTTATTGCCTCGAGATGCGTGCAGCATCTAATAAAAATCTATTTTTTCCTTTTCATTCATTAAGGGTATAATGGACATTTTCGTGTCAAATTTGACCATTTTTTGCAATAATTATTAAAATTAGACACATTTCAAAGTTGGATACTTTTTTGAATTCCCCTTTCATTTAAAGAAGGGATAATTACAGTTGTGGTCCCAAACATTTCGGATTTTTGTGCACTTTACCCTAACCTTTGATTTGTGTTAGCTACAGTCCCAAACCTTTCAAAAATATGCAGCAGAGGTCCAAATGGACGGTTTCCGTCCGTTTGACCGTTAGTCAACCAAAAAAAGTCAAAATTGGTTTCCGTCAGTTTGACCGTTAGTCAACCAAAAAAGTCAAAATTGATTCAATTTTGACTAAAGTAAAAAGGGCAAAATGACACTTTTATAATTAATATATTCCCAAATATTAATAACAATTAAACTAAAAACAAAAATAACAAAAAAAAACCGCAACTTCACTGTTCAACTCCTCTTCTCCCCCATCCACCTCCTTCTAAACCCAATCAAGAAACCCGTCGGCCACCACTACAGTCCCATCGCCGCCTGTCGTCGGCATCCACCGACAGCCACCCATCCCACTTGCGGCGACTGCCACTCACCACTCACAGATCGAGCCAACAACTGCAGAGAGTCCCTCAAAAAATTTGATTTCATCCTTCTCTTCAATAGTATCCTTGCTAACCCCTCAGGAATCGCTCTCCATTCCTCTGTTACTCGGTCCATCCTGCGCCCGGCACCCTCACTCCTCATTCGCCGTCGATTTAACTCTATCCTAAGACGTACAACTATTCAAAGCAATAGTCTTCACAAAGTTCTCCAGAAGTCAACCTGCAGGTACGACACAACACTCACTGCCTCGGCTTCATTTTCACAAAGTGCTCCAGATTTGGGAAAGGTGAACCCAAATTCAAAGCCAAACTTATCTCCCAAATTCAAAGCCATATTCAATTTTTCTCGTTCCTTTGGTGTTTACTTCCCTAGATCGAAAATTTTCTCCACTCAGGTGCAGCCCCGTCAGCCCCGTTTACTTCCCTCTGACTCCGCCATTTGCTTGGCAAGTTCGACAATGAGGCCATGGCTTCAGGTGAGAAAGGTCGACCCAGTAAAAAGAGTTCCACAATGGATTTGGTTGGACTGTTGATTGGGGTGGGGGGAGTGGTTGCTGGCATGGAAGTTGTGGTGGGGTGGTTGCCGAGTGTGGAGGCTGTGAACGGTGGTGGCTGATTATTTGATGAACGACGAGTGGCGGTTGGCTGTGAACGGCGTGGGGAAGAAGGTGAAGTTGGGGTTTTTTTTTGTTTTTAGTTTAATCGTTATTAATATTTGGGAATATATTAATTATAAAAGTACCATTTTGACCTTTTTACTTTAGTCAAAATTGAATCAATTTTGACTTTTTTGGTTGACTAACGGTCAAACGGACGGAAACCTGACGGAAACCATCCATTTGGACCTCTGTTGCATATTTTTGAAAGGTTTGGGACTGTGGCTGGTAAAAATCAAAGGTTAGGGTAAAGTGCGCAAAAATCTAAAAGGTTTGGGACCGCAGCTGCAATTATCCCTTTAAACAATTCAATATAAAGAGTAGGTTTTTCTTCAATGCACAGTTCGCTCCAACAAGAGAATTTTCATATCTTGGCCAACGGTCTTTATTCCAAACGAAGGTATTAAACATTCAATCCCTTTGTGGAGATTTTTTTAGTACGAATTTTGTTAAAAGTGATTTTCTTTTTTTTTTTGAAAAATGTGTACTTAAAAAATATGATTTTTTTTTTTTTTTGAATTTACATGTAGAATTATTTTATTGAGAAAATATGTAGTTGAAAATTAGATTGAAAAAATGAATTTCAAAAATAGGAATTAGACAAGGCCTCAATTGCAATTTGCAATAATGATTTTTTGAAAAAAAGATATATTATAAATAGCGTTGGACAAATTTTCAATAATGATTTTTTGAAAAAAAGATATATTATAAATAGCGTTGGACATTTTAATCAAAACGAACCTCCCGAATTGAAATCGAAACCGAAACCTAAAGTTTTGGTTCTAGATCCAGAACCAAATCTCTAAACTTCGTTTTATTTTTTGATATTGAATCTGTGAGCGAATTGCCCAAATAGTTACTGAACTTTACGCCATACTTCCAAGAGGTCACTGAACTTTCAAAATCACCCAAATTATCACTGAACTTTGAAAAATATTTTCACGAGGTCAGTGAACTTTAAAAATCACCCCATTCATCACTCAATTTTGTAAAAGATTTCCCAGGGGTCACTAATTTAGTGATGTCCTAGGAAACATTTTGCAAAGTTTAGTGATCCCGTAGAAACCTTTTGCAAAGTTTAGTAATGAATGAGCTGATTTTTAAAGTTCAGTGACCTCGTGAAAATCTTTTACAAAATTCAGTGATGACTTGGGTGATTTTTAAAGTTCAATGACCCCTTGGAAGCATGTTGTAAAGTTCAGTGACTATTTGGGCAATTCACTCTTGAATCTGTCAAAAATATTTTAATTTTTTCCTAAAAAAAATGTCTACTACCGATGCCAACTGTTGTTTGTTACATAAATATTGCGTTTTTTAAAACTTCGTATATATTGATTAAATGGACTTATTAGACAATTTTTTTTAAAAAAAAGAAAAATAACTGGTCTATCTACGTTATTTTGTAAGATGGATGTATCATTTGTTACATTAATGTTGCGTTATTTCAAACTATAGTAGAATGAAATAGTTGAAAATTTAATTAATGTATGAAACCAAACCCAACGGTTCATTTCCATAATTAAAGGGTGTGTTTGAGCCACATTATTTTGGAAGAATGTATTTTGGAATAGTAGATTGATGAAAAATATGTGATTGAAAATGAAGGAAAAGTTATTGATGTGATGAAAAATACTATTTTATTGAAGAATGTGTTGTTGAAGATGAACAGAAGAATGAGAATGAGAATTTTAATTTGGCTCAAACAAGGGCTAAAGATGAACCCAGAAGATCTATTTACAATATATCAATAAGTATGGGTTCAATTTGGTTCTTTTTGAAGTCGATCAAACGTGACTGTGCCACAATTATTTGTATAGATTAATCTCTTCTATGACGCTTTGTCCCAAAATAGAAATTCATTCACAATTAATACAAATAAAATTAAGCATGCATTCTTAACAATTTGTCAAGTTGCAAAATTACTACTACTTAAAATGAATAATAAATTAATCCCCCGTTTGTTGAAAATTACAATCAAAATTTTAATTCAAGTCAAATTCAACAATTAATTTTAACCACATATTTTATGGAACCCACAACTTTACAACCACAATTTCATCAATTTATATCAAAATCTACTAAAATCTGATTTTAATCCCCACCAAACAAAGGGTTAATTTTTAGTTCCGAAATAATTAAATATCAAAAATTATTATAATTGTTTTTTTTTTTTTTTCATTGAACAAATTTTTTATTAGAATATAGCAATAAGAACTTTCATTTTTTTTACAAATGAAGTATCTTCTATTTTTTTTTCAATATTTAGTTAAATTATTAAAATTAGTTTATTGATTTGATGTTAGAATTTGGGGAAAGAATGTGATAAATTTTATAATAAAAAATATTCATCGTTTAAAGAAAAAATATTTAATAAAAATCAATAATTTGAAACATAGTATACAAAACATTAAATAATATAATACGGTGAAACCTCTATAAAGTATAAAATAATAATATTGGGATCAAGAAAAATTATTATTTTAAAAGGATTATTAATTTATCGATAAATGAATAATTTAATAATTTATTAATAAATGAATATTTATTAATTTATAGAGTATTTTATATTTTTATAACTTGTATTATATTTAACCATAATACACGTAGGATTTTTTTTTTTTTTTAAAAATAACATTAATATTAGTGTTCTAAATGACGTAAAGCGCAGCAAAGCGTGTAGGCCAAACTTTAGCCTAGACATTAAAAAGTGTGAGAGAAAAAAAAAACACTTTCTTATTTTAATATTATGTCAAATTCTTAAATCAATTTAAGAATTATGTAATAATTAAATGAAAAAAAGCGTAAAAAACGTTGAAATGAGTAAAAAAGTGTTAAAGAGTAAAAGTGTTAAAAAAGTGGTGCCAAAAAAATTAAAAAAATGAAAAAGCACAAAAATACACGAAGTGAGATGTTTTGATCTCGCTTCGCGACTAGACGTTTAGAACACTGATTAACATGGTGAAATTCAAAATTTAACTTGCAAGTACACAAAAAGATATACACATACATACATTAAAGATGAAATATTAATTTACATGCATTGACTTTAAAGTTTAATATCTTGAAAGATTAACCGTTCAAGTTATTTCATATATACATGGAACATAATTTCTACCGTCATTAGTTTTAACTTAATCATTCCAAATTTCATACATTGTTCTTCTACGATGTCTCATTTGAAAGGAGTTGGAAAATCTACATTGACCGATGAGATGATGATTTAAAAGTTTATTAATTTGTATTTGTATGAACTTTTATAAATTAATGCAGTTATAAATTTATATATTCGTTTAGGGGTGGGCATTGTCCGTTTCGTTTCGGTTCGATTCTAAAGAGAATCGAATCAAACCCGAAATTTTCGGGTATTTAGTAAATAGAACCGTCAGGTCTATATTTAATTATGAAATCGTTCGAGTTCGATTCTATTCGGTTCAGTTCGATTTTAAAGAGGATCGAATCAAACCCGAAATTTTTGGGTATTTAGTAAATGGAACCGTCGGTCTAAAATTTAATTATGGAACCATTCAGATTCAGATTCGGTTCAGTTCGGTTCGGTTAGGTTCTATTCGGTTCCGGGATTCCGTAAAATAATTAAATTTTTTTATATTACAACAATGCTACATTAATTCGACTACGACATATTCAATCTTAATTTTTACAAAATAACGTAGTCCAATCTCGTGATATCTTTTGCACCTTTCTTTGTTGAGTTTTTCATAGATTTGACTGTTAAAATCACAGGAAGAGGAAAATAGTTAGTTAACAATAATAGAATGGTAGAAATGACACTACGGTAGCAAAAAAATATTTGGGTAAAACTTAGATCAATTTGATTAAGTTGGACTTGACTGAAAATGAGAAATAGTAAAATAATATTTTGGGTTTGGACTAAATTAATTAGTTAGCAATTTATTTTAAAAAATAAAATAATTTGACATATTTAAGATAAAAAATTAAAAAAAATTAGGGAAATTCGGTTTTTATTCGGTTCTTCAGTTCTTGGTCTAGAACCGACAGAATCGGACCAAACTCGTCGGTTCTCGATTCAGATACTCGTTCGGGTATTTAATATAAGAAGAACCCTCGAGTCAGTTCAATTTGGTCCGGGTTCGATTCGGTTCGAGATTTGTGTCCAACCTTATATTCGTTGGACCTTAAATGTTCTAAAAAAAATTATTATTTTATGCATTTAGTGGAATTATTAATTTAATGCACTAGTCCAGTCGAAACCAAATAATTTTATTATTTAAGTGAGATTATTAATTTATTGAACATTCATTTATTGAGGTTTTACTGTTTGTATGATATAAGTCGTTGTTTTAGCTAAGGGCTTAGTATTGTTGTCTTTTGACTAATTTATAAAATTTATTGCAAATGAATTTTTGTATTTATTTTATGTAGAATATAAATTTATTTTAAAGAGGATAGTTCATATTCAATTTTTAGTAGATTTCAATAAAAGTTGATAGAATTTGTAGTTAACAAGTTGTGGATCCATGAAATGTGTGGTCCCCTATTTGGTATAGAAAATTGATTTTTAGTAGATTTTAATAAAAATTAATAGAATTTGTAGTTAAAAAGTTGTCAGATCCATGAAATGTGTGGTTAAAATTAATTAGTAACTTTATCTCAAAATTCAATCAAAATGTTTAACTGAACCAAACATGACATAATAATGTAGTTTCACCGTTTCTTTTAAGATATTGGCCATCTTGACTTTGGATAATTGACCGAGTCAAATATTAAGGGTCTGTTTGACATCGCTTTAATTTTGATTTTGCTTTTTGCAGAAGAATTTCCTGAAAAAGTTACCTTAATTTTTATTAAGAAACTAATTTTTAAAAGAATTTTCCAATCCAAAAGTAATTTTAGAGGAAACCACATCCATTCATGATGGAAATAGCTGTTTACGAAGTAAAAGATTATTCATTTTTCCTTTTGACCTTTTCTTTTCTTTTTAATTGTTTTTATAGAAACATATGGGTTGACTAGAACATCCGCACTTAAAGTTATCATATGTATCGACTTGGTTAATTAGTACGATCAATCCACCGCTAAATTAGTCAAAACCCACTCAACCGACTAAGTTATTATGTGAGAGTCACGGGAGAAGGTAAGCGGGTTGGAGGCACCTAGTACGTAGTGTTGGGTTTATTAATTTGTCGTGTGAACCTACATATATAATTAATTGTGTATGAGGCTATTTTAAAATTGAACTTAATTAAAGTGATCCAATAAAAAATTAAATTGTTGGGTTTGGGCATCTAAATAAAGTATAAACCAAATTATATGTATATAGACTTGATTCATTAGGGTTGTATTTGACGATTGGTCAAATACATATGGAAACTATAAATAGGGTTATGGTTCCCAATTCATATGCAACTTCTCATTTCTCATCAACACAATAGTACAAGAGAAAGCATATTGAAGAGTAAAATCCAAAACTCTCAATCAAGAACAAGAATTAAAAAAAAAAAAAATTTAATCAAGAAGAAGGAGTAGAGCAATTAAATCGAAGAATAAGACAATCAAGATTATCGAGCAAGAAGTCAAAATCAAAATCAAAATCAAGAAATCAAGAACAAAAAAAATCAATAATTAAGATTCAAGATCTAGTATTAAAAAATTATTCTCAAAAAATTAAGGTATGTTCTGCATTATTAATTTTCTTAATTATTTGCATGGAGGATCTTGAGAATAAAGTAATTAGATATTCAAGTTTTAAAGTTTAAAATTTTATAAAGTTTTAACAAGTGGTATCAGAGCCAACTTCATGTTAAATCTTTATGAATCAAGAATTTTAAGGTTATACTTTGGATTTTTCAATTTTGGTATGTGAATTTTAGATTTTGGGATTTTTTTTTTATTTCAGATTTTTTTGGATTTTTCGAAAAATTGGATGAGTTTAATTGAACGGTTAAGATTTTTTTTTGAAGACTTCAATGAATTCATTATGAGTCAAAATAGAAGCCTTGTCCACTGGGTGTGTGGGACCTAATTGTTGGAATATTATGAATTGATATTAGGAATTGATATTGATTAATGAACAAAAGTTAAAATTAGCTTAATTGTCCACCCAATCCCATTGTTTGGGAAACAGTTAAGTGCTGAGGGCGATGGGTTTCTATTGCTGCAGTGTTGTGTCCCTATTAAAGTTTTTTTTTTGTCAAAACAAAAATAAATAAATAAATAAAAATAAAAGATAAGGATTAAGGGACAATCAATTTCAAATCTTGGTACTTCATATTTATTTCAAATTACTAATTTTCAAAAATAGATTAGTTGAAACAATATATTACCAAAGTAACATATCTTGCCTAAATTACTTTATTTGGAATATTAGGAAAATTGTTTGTACGCAATTCATGTGGGTATTGACCGGCCTAAATGAAAGTTAATATTTGGCCGAATTATTTACACACATGTGTTGATAAATATGTACAATTGTAACGTTTTCCATTATGTGAACATTGAGTCAGTCTAAATATAGACTTGGTGTTTGATCAGATTTATTGTTAATATTTCATTACTACACCAAGAGTGTCATTTACAATTTGGCATTTCTGTCCAAAAATTAAATATCAATGTTGTACTCGATTTCTTGTGATGAGATTCTCCATTATTTGAAATTATTGATTGTCCAATACGAATTTCTACGTGAACATGTTATTTAGGTTTAAGTTCTTCATTCGCTTAATCTATCCACTTCTACAATATATGTTGTAATCAATTCAATTCTTGTGCTTAAACCAAAGTTTAAGGGCCGGAAAGAGAACGTCAGTATCCTTTTTGGCATCATCGATCTAAACTTTGCATTAATGACTGAACAACCCACTAATCTTATAGATAAAAGTTCCGCTAATAAAAATGGGCTCAAATAAGTGGAATCTTTCAAACCGTATAAGTTTTATGATCATGAAGAGTGGAATTCTAGCAACATTTAGTGGCGCTATATCCGATAAAGTAACTACTACGAAAGAAATTCTTGATGAAATCGAAAAACACTTTGCAAAAGACAATAATGTTGAAACTAGCATGTCTTTTGGCGAATTTAGTTTCACTAAAGTATAAGTCTAAAGAAAATATATGGACTAGATCATGGATATGTCTTATCCTGCTTCAAAACTAAAAGCATTAAAGTTTGAGCTTTCTGATGACTTACTCGTGTATTTAGTTTTGATTTCTATTTTTGCACAATTTGGCTAATTTAAGGTCAGTTACAACTGTCAAAAGGAAAAGTGGACTCTTAATGAGCTCATTCCATGTTGTGTGCAAGAAGAAAAAATGTTAAAGTAAGATAAAATTGATATTACTCACTTGGCACGTACCTATAATGACAAGTTATAAAGAATAAGAAAGCTACATCTGGTTCGATTCAATATAAACAGCGAAATCCTGAAATTCATAAATCGGCTGTTACTTTTGTTAAAATTTAGGATACATAAAGAGAGACTGCACTAAGTATCACGCTTGACATGTAAAGAAAAATACACTTGTCACTTTGATGTATTTTAAGGTTAATTTAGTGTCAATATCTAGACACACTTGGTGGATAAATTTCGGTACCACTACTCACATAATTGTGTCTATGCAGGGTTGCATGAACAACCAAAAGTCATTGATGCTGAAATATTCATCTATGTGGGGCAATGACAAATTAGTCAAAGTTAAGGCAATAGGGACCTTAAGTTATCATTAAAAACTGGTTATTATTATATGAATTTAAAATGGACATTTGCGATATCGTCTTTTAGAAGAAATTTGGTTTCTATTTTTACATTGGACAAATTCGGTTACTCTTGTTCAATTGGAAATAGTCAGTTTGATCTTTTTCTTAATTCGAATATTGTGGGTGCCAGTTTTTTATCCGGTTACGATGACCCATATTTGCTTAATACAGTTGCATCTTATAAATAAACCTTGCATATGAATTCACATGGTATTAAATATAAATTAACCAATGAGAATTTTGCTTCGTTATGGCACAAGTGATTATGTAACATCTTTCAAAAGATAATGAAAAATCTTGTGTTAGAAGGAATTCTCGATTTCCTTTATTTTTCGGACTTAAGAGTTTATGTTAATTACATTAAGGGAAACAAACAAACATAAGGAGATTATGTGTCAATAGAACTTCAGATGTCTTAGAACTAATGTGTATGGATATTTGTAGGCTATTCCATTCGGCTTCTTAGAATGGTCAACAGTCATTTAATATGTTTATAGACGAATTTTTCTCACTACAGATACTATATCTCATCTATAAGAAATCTCTAACACTGGACATGATCAAGACATATAAGGTTGTTGTTGAAAATCAACTCAATAAAAGAATAAAACATGTTAGTTAAGCGCCGTAGTGAAAGGCATATTTGACGGATTAAGAGAACAATATCCAGGGTCTTCTGCTAAAATTCCTAGAGAAATGTGAAATCATCCCACAGTATACCATGTCAAGGTCCTCTGACTTGAATGATGTTACTGAAAGATGAAACAAAACAATTAAGGACGTGGTAAAGAGTATAATTAGTCATTTTATCTGACCAGAATCTCTCTAGGAAGAAACATTAAAGATTGAAATTTAAATTCTCAATAAAGTTCCAAGTAAAGCAACTACTAATGGATTACAAATTTTTAAAGATTCCTCTATTAGGTTAATTTTTGAAACGAAAAATGTCTGATTGCTTGAGGATGTAGAGTTTGTTGGGGGAGATAATGTTGTAAGGTTAAGGATTTTGTCTTGAAAGAAGAATATGTATATATTTCTTCTGTTGCAATTGACATTGATCAGAATTGGGGACAAATTCTTGTTCTAGATCTTGTTCAAGAAACAATTTTGGATCAAGACAATATTACAAAATNTCTTGTTCTAGATCTTGTTCAAGAAACAATTTTGGATCAAGACAATATTACAAAATTCCCTATACACAATCAAGAGATTATTCCAGAAAAACAAACTCAACAACCTCAAGAAAAAATGCCATTAAAAAAATCTGCTATAAAAAGGAGAAAGACAATTCCGGATGACTTTATAGTGTTTTCTCCAAGAAAATAAGAATGACATGGATTGATGGAAAAAGAACTGATCAGTCAACTTTCATCAAGCCATGCAAAGAAATAATTATAAAGAGTGGATTGATGACATGCATAAAGAGATAAAGTTCATTAGTAACAATGACATTTGAGAACTTATCCCATTGCTTGAACGTAAGAAGCCCATCAGTTGTAACTGAATATTTAAAATCAAGAGCGATTCGAAGGGTGACGTTGAGAGATATGAGGCTTGTCTTGTTACGAATAACTTTACTCAAAAGGAAGGCATTGACATTAAAGGGACTTTTTCTCCTGTTTCTATGAAAGACTCGTTTACGACAATTATGACATTTGTGACACATTTTAATCTTAAGATACGTCTGATGTTTTACAAATTAAAGAATTCTATCTATGAGCTTAAGATGGTTTCCCATAATGATATCACAAATTTCATCAAATAACTATCTCACTCCGTCAACATAAGAATTTAGAGAGAGTATATTGAAGAGGAAGATCCAAAAACCCACAATCTGGAATCAAGATCAATTAATCAAGAATCAAGAAAAAAGTTTGAAACAATTAAATTGAAGAACAAGACAATCAAGATTATAAATAAGAAGATAAATCAAGAGGGGATTGCAAGTTGATCTTCAAGACAAAAGATTAAAATTTCAAGATTCATTATTCAAGATACAAATCAATGAATCAATGTATGTTCCTCATTTATTATTTTTCTTGGTAATTGACATGAAGATCTTGGCAACTATGTAAAGTTTACAACGTTTAAGTTTCATGAAAAATTCAACAAGTAGTATCATAACCAATCCATGTTAAAACATTGAGATTAAATGAAGAATTTTAGGGTTGAAATTCATAATTAGTTTTTCAAAAATTTGGGATGTGACTTTCAAACCCTAGATTTCAAAAATATGGATTTATAGGGATTTTTTCGGAATTACAATAACGCCCGATGTCGGCTAATGGTCTGCGCCCAAATTTTGGACGTTTTAGCTCCCTCCTATTTACTGTTGTTTTTAATTTTTTTTTAAGTTCAAAACAAAATAAAAATAAAAATAAAAGAATAAGGAATTAACAATTAGATTCAAATCATGGTATTCAAAAATTTCTTTTAGATTAGTAATTTTTTTAAATAAATTAATTGAATCAACATGTTACTAAATTAATCTCTCGTCTAGATTAATTTTTTTTATAATATTAGGAAGGTTGTGTATTTGTAATTCATGAGGATATTCACCGGTCTAAAGGAAGGTAAATATTTGGCCGAGTTACATGCACACTTGTGGTAATATGTGACAATTGTAAGGTTTTGTTTTATGTGAACAATAACTCGGTCCAAAGATAGGTTTATTGTTCGACATGGTTTATTGTTGTTTTATGTGAACAATAAATCGGTCTAAAGAGATGTTTATTGTTTGACATAATTTAATGTCAATATTTGATTACTACACTTAGAGCACCACTTAAAAGTTAGTATTTTTGTTCAAAGATTAAATATCAATATTATGCTATGTCTCTTGTGATGAGGTTTATCATTATCTGAATTAATTAATTGCTTAGTACGGATTCTAATGTGAACATATTTCTTTGGTTTTGTTCTCTATTCAGTTAACTATTTTGCTTCTCCAATATTTGCAAACATCAACTCTGTTCCCACACTAAATGGAACCAACTTTAAGGAATGGAAAGAAAAGATCGTTCTTGGCTGCATAGACTTAGATCTTTAGTTAATGACTGAACAATCCGTTGCACTTACGAATAAAGTTCCGCTGATGAAAATGGGACTTTGATAAGTGGGATTGTTTAAATTGTATGAGTCTTATGATCATGAAGTATGGTGCTCTAGAATCATTTAGGGGCTCTGTATCCAATAAGATAACTAATGTTAAGGAATTTCTTGATGAAATTAAAAAAACGCTTCACAAAAAGTGATAAGGTCGAAATTGTACACTTTTGGCGAATTTAGTTTTACTAAGGTACAGAGGTAAATGAAATATTCAGTGTACAACATCGAGATGTCTTGTATTGTTTCAAAACTGAAGGCACTAAAAGTTGAGCTTTCTGATGATTTGCTCGTGCATTTGGTTTTAACTTCTCTTCCTACACAATACAATCAACTCAAGGTTAGTTATATCAAAAAGAGAAGTGAACTCTAAATGAGCTCATTTCATATTGTGTGCAAGAGGTAGAAAGGTTGAAGCAAGACAGAACTGAAAAATGTTCAATTGGCAAGCACTTCTAAGGATAAGGGCAAGAAAAGAATGAAGGAATATGAAGCTGCTCCTTATTGTGTGCAAGAAGAAGAAAGGTTTAAACATGAAATGACTGAAAGTTCTCACTTGACTAGTACTTCTAAGGATAAGTTCAAGAAAGAAAAAATAAAAAAAATGCACCTAGTCTAGCTCAAGCCTCAAATGGAATAGCAAAAGCCTGAAAAGGATGAATCATATAACTGTTACTTTTGTAGAATCCTGTGACACTTTAAAAGTGATTGCACCAAATACCTCGATTGGCGTGTAAAGAAAGGTGCGTTTCTCACTTTGGTTTGTTTTGAGGTTAATTTAGTTTCAATACCTAGACATATATAATGGACTGATTCTGGTGTCACTACTCATACAAGTGTGTCTACAGGGTTGCCTGAACAGCTCAAAGCCAAATGATTTTGAAAGATTCATTTATGCAGGCGACTGTAAATCAGTTGAAATAGAGGCTACATGGAATTCTAGATTATTATTAAAAACTGTTTTTATTTGGATTTAAAAGAGACTTTTGTGGTGCCGTCTTTTAGAAAAAATTGGTTTCTATTTTTATTTTGGACAAATTTGGTTATCCTTGTTCATTTGGATATAATAAATTTAGTCTTTTCTTGATTCAAATCTTGTGGATACTGGTTCTTCATCTGGATATCATAATCTATACTTGTTTAATTCGACCGCCTCTTATAATGAAATCTTGCATGTGAATTAACGAGGTATTAAACGTAAATTAACCAATGAGAATATCGCTTCATTATAGTACAAGCGTTTAGGTCACATTTCTCGAAAGAGAATCAAAAAACTTGTGTCTGAAGGAATTCTTGACCCCTTCGATTTTTCAAACTTAAGTGTTTTTATAAATTGTATTAAGGGGAAACAACAAATATAAGGAGATTAAGTGTCAATAGGATTTTGGATGTCTTGAAACTAATTCATACGGATATCTGTGGGCCATTTCCTTCGACTTCTTGGAATGGTCAACGGTCATTTATTACGTTCATAGATGATATTCCCATTGTAGTTACATGTATCTCATTCATGAGAAATCCCAATCATTGGATGTGTTCAAGGCTTATAAGGCTGAAATTGAAAATCAACGTAACCGTGATGGTGAATACTATGTCAGATATGACGGATCATGAATACTTGTTAAATTCTTAGATGAATGTGGAATCGTCCCACAGTATACCAGTTGGTTCTCCTGGCATAAATGGTGTTGTTGAATGACAAACGAAACACTTATGGACATGGTAAGGAGTATGATTAGTCATTCCACCTTATCAGAATCTATCTGGTGAAAAATATTAAAAATTGTAGCTTATATTCTCAATAGAGTTCCAAGTAAAGCAACTGTTAAAACCCCTTATGAATTTTGGACGGGCAAAAATCCTAATTTGAAGTACATACACATTTTGGGTTGTTCAGTTGAGGCAAGACCTTATAGGCCATTGGAAAAGAAACTAGATTCCAAACTGTCAATTGCTATTTTATTGGATACTCTGAGAGGTTAAGGGGTTACAAAGTTTATGATCCCACTACCAATCAATTTTCGAAAAAGGAAATGTCTGGTTCTTTGACGATGTGGAGTTTGTAGGGGAGATAATGTTAGAGATTTTGTCTTTAAGGAGGAATATATAAATATCTCTCGTATTGTAATTGACAATGATCAAGATCGGAGACAAATTCTTACTCCAGATCTTGTTCAAGAAAGAATTTCGGATTAAAACAATATTCCAAAACCCCTATAAACAATCAAGAGATTGTTCCGAAAGAACAAACTCAATAACCTCAAGAATAAATGTCATTAAGGAGATCCACTAGAGAAATGAGAAATTCAATTCCAGATGACTTTATAATATTTTTCCAAGAACATGAGGATGTTATTTGATTGATGGAAAAAGATCCAATCAACTTTCATCAAGTAATGCAAATGAATAATTCTCAAAAATGAATTGATGCCATGAATGATAAAATAAAGTTCATAAAAGACAATGACGTTTGAGAACTTGTCCCATTGCCTAAAGGTATGAAACTCATTGGTTGCAAATGGATAAAAACTAAGAGGGAATCGAACGATAATGTGGAAAGATACAAGGATCATCTTGTTGCAAAATGCTTTACTCAAAGAGAAGTCATCAATTACAAAGAGATTTTCTCTGCAATTTCAACGAAAGACTTTTTTCAGGATTATAATGGCACTTTTGGCACATTTTGATCTTGAGCTACATCAATGGATGTAAAGACAACGTTTCTCAATGGTGACATTGATGAACGATATATCTGGTGCAACCAAAAAATTTCGTGTCAGGAGATTAAAAAAATTGGTTTGTAAATTAAAGAAATTCATCTATGGGTTTAAGTAGGCTTCTTATCAATGATATTACAAATTTCATTAAATAATCATCTCGTTTGGTTTTGACATGAATAGTGTTGATGATTGTGCATACCACATATTCAGTGAAAGTAAGGATATTTTCCTGGTATTATATGTCGATGATATAATGCTTGCCTGCAATGATATAAGTTTATTACATGAAATCAAGAGATTTCTATTAAAAAAAATTTGAAATGAAAGATTTTGGTGACTCCTCATTTGTATTAGGGATTCAGATATATCAAGATCATTCTCGGGATATTTTTGGATATCGATACGGTACTTAAGAGATTTGGGATGCAAGATTGCAAACCAGGTGATACTCCTGTTGCTAAGGGAGATAAGTTTAATCTCAATCAATACCCTAAGAATGACCTTGAAGTTGGGAGTTTAATGTATTCTCAAGTATGCACGCGTTTGGACATAGCATTCATTGTTGGAATGCTAGGCAGATATTTAAATAACCATGTGATGGATCATTGGAAGCAGCCAAGCGGGTTATGCAGTGTTTACAAAGAACAAAAGATTAAATGCTCACATATAGGAAATCAGACCAATTGGAGATCATTTGTTATTCTGATTTTGATTTTGCTGGATGTCAAGACAGTATGAGATCCACATCTGGTTCTTCCTGGAATAGTGTTAGCAGATACTCACAGCTTCTTCAACCATGACAGAGGAGTTCGTAGCTTGTTATGAGGTATCTAATCAAGGAATATTGTTGCGAAATTTTGTCATTGGGCTGCGAATTGTACAGGGTATTAAATGGCCACTTAACCTATTTTGTAACAATAAGTCAACGATCTTGTATTCAAATAACAATAGGAGTTCAACAAAGTCTAAATTTATAGAGATTAAATTCCTAGTTAAATAAAGAGTTCAAAGTGGTCAGATTATTATAGAACATATTTGGACAAACTCCATAATAGCAAATCAATTTACTAAAGGTTTACCATCCAAGGTCTTTCTTCAGCACATTGCTTACATGGGTGTTGTGCATTTTGATGATATGCTAGTTTAGTAGAAATTTGTAATTTTGGATGTTGTTTTTTTAACACAAAATTTTTTTGGTTGTGCACATTCAAGTTTATTTCAGTAATAAAGTATTTAGTTCAGTTTTCACTATGATTAAAATTTTTGGTTGGTCTCATTAAAGTATAAGGTATTAGAATAAAGTAGGAACGGTTGGAAATAAGCATGTTTAGATCACATTACATGTAATTTTCATACTAAACGTCCATATTTGATTTATGTTATTTGATTGCGTTGATATATGTGACCATTGAGGGTTTAGTTATGATACTTGTAACGAAAATCGCTTTGATCCTATATGATATAATTGATAGACGAGATTGTTCGAAAATACTTTTAGTTATGATAGCAAAAATATTGATCTCATAAGATTATACACATTTATAAGGTACTATATGCAGCCCAAATGAGAGATTGTTAAGAAATTATTTAATTTGCCATGTGGTCCGATATATATAATTAATTGTGTATAAATGTTATCTAAAAATTAAGCACAAAATTAAAGTGATCTAATAAAAAATTAAGTAATTAGACTTTGTGTATCTAAATAAAGTGTGGGTCCGATAGTATGTGTAGAGACCAGATTCCTTTAAAATTATATTTCACGATGGACGAAATATACATGAAAACCATTTCTAGAGTTATGGTCCCCAATTCATATGCAATTCTCATTTTTTGTGTCATCCCATCAATATAAAAATTTAGAGATAGAGCATATTGAAAATGAAGATTCAAAGACCTACAATCAAGAATTACAATCTAAAATCAAGATCAATTAATCAAGAATTAAGAAGAATGTTTGAAACAATTAAATTGAGAAACAAGACAATCAAGATTAAAAGCCAGGAGATAAATCAAGAAATGATTGCAAGTTGATCTTCA
This sequence comes from Fraxinus platypoda, assembly GCA_903798405.1. Taxonomy (NCBI): domain Eukaryota; kingdom Viridiplantae; phylum Streptophyta; class Magnoliopsida; order Lamiales; family Oleaceae; genus Fraxinus; species Fraxinus platypoda. The sequence goes on along the minus strand of CAIGRT010095540.1, from coordinate 5,141 downwards.
AGACAAAAAATTAAAGTTTCAAGATTCATTATTCAAGATACAAATCAATGGATCAATGTATGTTATGCATTAATTATTATTATTATTATTATTATTTTGTGATTTGACATGAAGATCTTAACAATTATGTAAACTTTCTAAAGTTTAAGTTTTATAAAAAAATTAACATATTATTCACATCACAAAGTAACTACATATACTTGAAGCACGATAATTCAATTTTTTTTTTCTTATGAAAAAATTAATTGACACGTCTATAATGATATAGCCTCCTCTTGATGCTAATTTTTTATATATTGATAAAATAAGCTATTATGTGTGATTTTTTAATTGAAAAAAATAATAGTTGCGACTTTGTTTTAAATAGATGCACGAGGTTTTGTGATTGTGGAGTTTCCCTGTTTGACCTCCATTAAAATTATAATTAATTTTTCTCTTTTTTCTTATCAACCCCATATTCTCCAATAAAATAATATTACATATAATTCCAAATTTTTTTTCTTTTTTAATCACTCATTTTTCAAAAATAAAAAACTATTCCAACCATTGAAATTACAAATAATGAGGACCAAACGGGGACTAATTATATAAAAATTCACATTATTTTTAGGAATCGATTTAATAGAGAGAAGGTGTGAACCGTTTGTGGAGAGGATATATATTAACTACAATTAATAGATATTACGAAAAAAAATTCTATATAAAAACTATAAAAAGAAGATAAAAAAATTTGTACTATTTTCTTCAATTCAAACGTGCGTTAATTCGATTTAGAGAAAGCCTACATGTACAGAGGGAAAAACCCACAGAAATCATACAAATAGGTGGGGCCCTTTTTTTTTTACAATATTTAATTCACATGGGGCTCACCCCCATGTGAGTATCTGTTCTTCGATTCATTTTTGTGTCTCTTTTAGATATGCATGAGAATAATATTTTTAAAATTAATTAATGTCTCGTCATTATGAAGTACTGAAAAATAGTACCTCCATGTGAGTATCTGTTCTTCGATTCATTTTTGTGCCTCTTTTAGATATGCATGAGAAGAGTATTTTTTAAATTAATTATTGTCTCGTCATTACGAAGTACTGAAAAATAGTACTCTTGATAAAACAAAACTTTCAACGTCTTTTCTCTTTTTCATTTTTGTACTATTTTGTTCAATTCAAACATACCTAAAAAATTCTAAAGAGTTTTTATTGACAAACGAAGAGTCTCGATTGTACTTGTTAAATATAAACCCCATTTGCTCCCAACAAACCGATGTTTAATATAACACAAATAGATTACTAAAACGAATCACAATAAATAGTCTCTTTTTGTTTCTTGACAGCAATAAGTATCTTTAATAATATGATAAAGAAGCAATATTAATATGATTATATAAATAGATATCAAGAAACCTACATTTGCATAGTGCATGAACACATATTTCTTTAAAGCTTAAAACTTAAGCAAGACAAAATAAATCTAATGTACAAGCTGGCAAAAGATTTTTCTTTTTTTTTTGGAGTGGTCCAAAGATTGGACATGTTATGCATGTTTTGTCAAGAATCATATCATAATATTTGGCTTTATATCTGACTAGACTGGGGTCCCAATGGTCTTGCAAAATGACAACTCAATTAATCAATTGTTCATCCAGCTCAATTCGGATGGAAGAAAGGGATAAAGATTGATTAATTTAGGTATTCGTATGATTCTTATAAGCCAATAGTGTAGAACATTGATTGAACATTGCTAAAAGCCTAGATTTTTCTGCAAGGAAATCGATTTTTTCGTCTGATTCTTTTTGAGATAATTTTGGTATATATATATATATTGGGAATATAGTTATCTATATTAATTAGCCTAACTGTGTTTTATTCAAACCAAACAATCTCTATAAAAGAGAATCTATAGTATGGATATACATACAAAGAAAAGTTATATAACTAGTAAAGCAATAACAATAGATCAGTGCATCTCCAATACGCTCTTTATTAGTTTTATTTCTCTATTTTCGATAGTCGAACCTCTTTTTTAAGATATTCAGTACATTTTTTTATCTTCAAAAGTAAAATAACGAGTAAATTTAATTCTCCAAGAGTCAAGTTCACTCTTTGTACAGCGCCTCTTTTATTATTGCACTAATCTTTCAAGAAATGTTAGCGCACAAAGAAATACAGAGAGTACATAATAATTATTTGAATTATTTATAACCAAACAAGATCTCTCATGTCTGCATGGAAAATCTCCTAAAATTATAAGCAATTAATCGGGTTGGCAGAAGGTTCAATGCATGTGCTTAATTTTTTTCTTATAATCTTTTCTATTCACGTGGTAAACAACTACAGCAGATCATTACAACATTATTATTTGCCAACTTTTATAAAAAATGTGCCTCTCAAGGTGATTAATTTGCATACTAAATCTGGAAATTCTTATTCCCCTCGTTTCATAGAGATAAACTTGCTTTCTTTTTCAGTTATCTTAAATTATATGCCATTTTTCTTTTTTATAGTATAATTAATTTCTTAATTTTCAATATGTCCATATTTAGCCACTGTTTGGTATGGATTAAAATCAGATTTTTAGTAAATTTTGATAAAAGTTGATGAAATGTGTGATTGAAAAGTTGTGGATCTCATAAAATGTGTGGTTAAAATTGATTATTGATTTTGACTTATATTAAAATCTAGATTTTTAATCCAGACCAAACATGGGCTTAATGTTTTGTTATCAACAAATATGAACTATCATTATTTAATGTACGTGTATATTGAAAAAGGTAAATGTTGAACCCCAACCTTGAGGGTCCTCCACCGCCCCACCCCTAGAGCATTGTTGAGGAGGTAAATCGCGAGATGTGCCTCAACAGGTCAGGGTACAAGAGCTGCCATACTGATGCCCACAAAGAGTCCAATTTCATACATTGTTCTTAATTTTGGAAGCAAGCATATTTTTTGTGGACTGGATGGAGTAAAACAAACTTTGAATTTAATTTCATGTGCAAAATAATTAACCAAGATGTTTGTTAGCAATAAATGCAAATTAAAATATTAATTTTTAGTATTTATTATAGTCTTTATTTTGATTTATTAAAAATAAAAAACAATGTATATTGTTTCTGTTGAAGCATCAATTCTTAAAGATCTTAATTAGCACCACTAAACATTTTCACACCCAATACAAAAAAAAAAAAAAATAAACTATTCAACGATGAAAAAAAAAGTCAAAATTCTCATCTTTTGACTTTGCTTCTTTTCAAAGTGTACAACTTTGCCACTTTATTCCCCATTTTAGGTTTTGCATTTTGTGTCCCACTTTGGGATATACTAATCGATCAATTATTTAGAGTCCTCTAGATTAAAACGATAATTATGAGAGAGTCAACAAATTTTTAGAATTTTTATTCTATAACTAGGATGTGAATGCCTAGCAGTCTAGGTAGCAACAAAATTTTGAGATAAAAAATTAAATTATTTTTCTCTTTAATTTGGTTCATTTTTTTGAATTTCGATTTTCGACATGATTAGCTCTCGTTGCATGATTAAGTGTAATACAAAAGTAATTAAAAAGAAAAAGTAGTTTACATAGATTCATTGAAAAGAGTAAGTAATTAATATATGTCATATAAAATGATTAAGGTAATCACTGACTATGAAAAACATTATTTTTTAAAAAAGTATGTTTTTCTCATTAGTAAAAGTTGATAATGTTGCACCTTCCAAAAAAAAAAAAAAAAGGGAGCGCTTCATTTTCACCACTTTTTTTTTTATTACGAGTGATAAAAATATAATAATTCCCATTTTCTCCAATAAGAATATATGGTCCCAAAATCAAAATCTTGGTTAATCGAACTCGCACCCACTATACACATACAATTCGTCCGTTGGGCGGTGTTTCCCATAAGGCTCGAGAGATTTTTTAGACTCAGTACATAGTGGATATTGATGATTGTCAATCCTTTTAACCAATGATGACAGCAACAACAAAAGGCCAAATTGAAAGTGCACGTCTTTTAACTTCAAAAGATTCTTTTACTTTTTATTTTCTTACGTTTTAAATTATATAAAAGGAAAATTATTAGGACCTTTTTGACAAGTTCGATTAAAAAAACTATTAGAATTGATAAATCGTAAATCATTTTTATCTTTTTAGTCGTTTTCAAGTTTATGTAAAAGTTTAGGTATGGCAGATGCATGCGTTGATGTCAAAAAGATGGTACTGTAATGTATGTATTGCTGGGAGTAAAATAAATTAAGCACTTGAGGCCATCTCTAATCTTGCACCAAAATTTGAGGTAAGTTTTGCACTATTTTGCACCAAATCTTGTATAAAACTAAAAGTCATCTCCAACTCATTATTGTTTGAATGCGTGATTGAAAATGAGTACGTAGAAAAAAGAGTTTAGAAATAAATATAATCAAATATGGACTGAGTGTTGTGCTCGTGTTTTACATTCGCTAAATTTTGTGCTCGTTTATTATTATTATTTTCGTTACATTCGCTGTGCATCCTGTGAAATTTTTCGAACATACTGTTGAGTTTTGTGCTCATTTTTCATTTTCTTTTTTCGTTACATTCGCTGTGCATCCTGTGAAAATTTTCAAACATACTATCGAGTTTTGTGCTCATTTTTCATTTTCATTTTCGTTACATTCGTTGTGCATCTTGTGAATTTTTCGAACATATTATTGAGTTTTGTGCTCGTTTTTCATATTCATTTTCGTTATATTCGCTGTGCATCCTGTGAAGTTTTTCAAACATACTATTGAGTTTTGTGCTCATTTTTCATTTTCATTTTCGTTACATTCGTTGTGCATCCTGTGAAATTTTTCGAACATACTCTTGAGTTTTGTGCTCATTTTTCATTTTCTTTTTTCGTTACATTCGCTGTGCATCCTGTGAAAATTTTCAAACATACTATCGAGTTTTGTGCTCTTCCTGTGAAATTTTTCGAACATACTATTGAGTTTTGTGCTCGTTTTTCTTATTCATTTTCGTTACATTCACTGAGTTTTGTGCTCGTTTTCTATTTTCATTTTCTTTACATTCGTCGTGCATCCTGTGTAATTTTTTGAACATACTCCAGTCCCCCCTTCTGTTCTACATACAAGTAAGACACATCATTAAGGGGAGGGCGGTTAGGGCTCAGC
>CAIGRT010095529.1:0-11324 GCA_903798405.1 Fraxinus platypoda | reverse complement strand
TTGGGAACTAAGGTGATCAATAGGTGAAATTGTTTTGCCCTAATACATTTTACATACGTGAGTTTTCGATCAATCATTGTTTGAAATCTTTTCATACTTTCTATTAATTTAAGTTAGTCTACAAAAAAAAATTACACATAATTGTTATCATTCTTTACTTGTTTTTTTTTTATCAAATAGGAGTTAGGAAAATTAAATTAAGATTAAAATATAGTTCTCGTGGGAACGATAATCCAGACTCATAGGTACACTATATTACTTGTTACGATATCGTACACTTGCGATATAAAAAAACGTAACAAAAGTGATCCTTCCGAGTAGCAGCGTTAAGTTTGCGATAATCAATGCAAACTCTCCATCATGTAATAGTCCTGGTGGGAATTAATAAAGCATCACTTGTAGCGGAGGAAAATCGAGATTACAAAAAGGCATTTAAATCAATACAATTCAACATCTAAGGTAGGGTAATTCCCAACTATCCGTATGCAAAATTCCTCTAAGAAGTGTCGGAAACTCTTCGCCGAAAGACAGGTTCATAGACGAACCACCGCTACCATTTTTTGAATGGAGATCAGCTGTCATGTTGGCCTCTTGAAACACGTGATGGACCTGGGCATTTAACAGTTGGATCAGCTCCAAGATTTCTTCCCAAAACTCCCAAAGCTACCATAAAGAACATGTTCCTTTATTTAGCCATTGTACGAAGATATTAGAGTCTGTTTCAACGATGATATTCCTAATTCCTAGGTCCCTGCACATACGTAGTCCATCAAGAAGGCACAGGTTTCAGCCACCATATTTGTGTAGGAGCCGTAGTGTCGAGAAAAACCAGCCCAACATCTTCCCTTGCTGTCACGCATAACTCCTTCTCCGCCGGCTGGACCTGGATTTCCTTTAGATGTGCCATCAACATTTAATTTTAGATGCTCACCAACTGGTTTCTTCCAGCTGATCAATTGCACATTTCTTTGCTTAACGTCATTTAGAGGACAATTTAAAGAGAGCAAACAGTAGAGATCACGACCTGAGATTTTACTGACCTTGGTAATCAGACCAGCAACCTGAGATAAAAATGATTTGATCTGCCAAACAGTTTTCTGCCATAAGATGGGGTGTCCCTCCATTCGAGCTTCACATCTTATTTTCCATAATTCCCATGTGATAATAAGTGGAGAGATGCTGCGAAGAACTCCCGCTTGTGAAGAGCTAGAGACATGTTTCCACCATAAATTCATCATTCATTTCCAAGTAGTTACATTGGGAAGGGATAGCTGGAAATGGGCTGCAAAGTAAGACCAAACTTTTTTTGCCACTTCCCCATTACATAGCATGTGGTCGATGTTTTCCATCGAGGGATTAACACAACATTTACATTTAGAAACAAGTAGGATCCCAATATTTTGGACCACCTCATCAACTAGGAAGCAGTTTAGAAGAGCTCTCCAAGATACAAACGAGATTCTTTGAGGTACATGACGGTTCCACAGCCATCGTTTCCATGGATAGGTTACTCCCTTTTTTCGAATCAATTCCCAAGCCAATTTAGCAGAAAAAGAACCATCCTTATTGGGTTTCCAGACATAATGACTTTTTTCATGTAATTTTATATGCACACATTCAATAGTCGAAGCTTGATTTTCATCCATTACCTCCCTAAGCCGACTTCCATTCCATTTTCCATTGATCGACAAAAGATCCTTGATTTGTAATCATGGTTCCTTTACTTCTAAACCTACCTCAGCCAAGCTTTGGGTACCAGTCCAATTGTCAAACTAGAAATTTGAGGATCCATCCCGAACACGGCAAAAAGAGTTTTGCAACACAATATGTAATTCCGAGACCACCCCCTTCCAAAAATGAGATTGTGTGGGAGAAATTTTCAGCAACGCAACAGGTTTATTTTTCATGTATTTAGCTCGAAAAAATTCTGCCCAAAAGGATTTCCCACCCAACAGCTTCCATGCAAATCTCATAAATAAAGCTCGTTGCACTTCGCCAAAATCCCGAATCCCCAAACCACCCTTCTCCACTAAGTAGTAGATTTTTCTCCAAGAGACCCATTTTCGTTTCTTAGACCCATCAGTTGCATTCCAGAGAAAAGATGAAAAATTACGGTTCAACTCGTTGTGAATTCCTTTAGGCAGATTCAGGACCGATAAGATATGAATTGGCATGCAGCTAAGCCCATGTTTGATCAAGGTGATTTTTCCTCCAAAAGAGAGTAGTCGACCTTTCTAGCCAGCCAATTTTTTCTGGATTTTGTCCATCATTGGTTCAAACATACACTTCAATAATCTTCCAGTGTAGAGAGGGATGCCCATATAAGTACAAGGTAAAGCACCTTCTTTAAATCCCGAAACAGCCAATAGTTTTCTTTTACGTGTAGCCGTGGTGTGTTTGGAAAAAAAACATAGAAGATTTCATAGGACTCACCAGTTGACCCGACATCAGTTCATACTTTCTTATAATATCAAGGAGCTTGACAATTAACAGTTTTCTTCCATTGGCGAAAATAAGTAAATCATCGACATAAAATAAATGACTAACCACAATTCCTCCAGAATGAAAAGGTTGAATTTGATTGATTTCATATGCCTGATTGATCATTCTTGATAAGAGTTCTTGTGCCAGTATAAACAAATATGGTGACAATGGATCTCCTTGGCGTAGTCCTCTCGATGGCTTGAAAAAACCTCGTGTCTTGCCATTAAGCATGATTGAGTAGTATGGAGAGGAAATGCAATTAAAGATAAGACTTCTCCATTGGTCGGAAAATCCCAGTTTTCTTAAGCTCTCTAGAAAGAATCGCCAGTTTACTCTATCATATGCTTTGGCCATATCTATCTTCAATAAAGTGTTTCCACCCTCACCTTCTTGTGAAGACTATGCATCATCTCTTGAGCAATCGATATGTTATCAAAAATGCTCCTGCCCTAAATAAAAGCTGACTGTTCTCGAGAAATTAATTTTTCAAGCAAAAGAGCCATCTGAATAACCATAATTTTGGATAGTATCTTATACACCACCGGGCAGAGACTAATAGGCTCGAATTTTGCGAAACTATTAGGGGATTCCACCTTAGGGATTAGGACAATATTAGTTGCCCCCAAAGCACAATTTAGAGGACAACCCCCAAAGAATTCTGTGGCCACAGCAAGGAGATCGTACTGGACAATTTCACAGGCAGAAATGAAGAAGCTCGCACTAAAGCCATTAGATCCGGGGCTGCTGTCTTTGGGAATAGACCAAAGAGTAACTTTTACCTCCTCCAAAATAGGTGGTTTTCATAGAGCCCTATTTTCCTCCTCGGTAATGCCTGGCATCGAGAGTTCAAGACCATTATCGTCTATGGATATAGGTGAAACTGAGAATAGATTTTGAAAAAACTGCACGGCCCCCTCATGTATATTATCTGTTGACTTTAGCTCAGTACCATCTTCAAGGACCATGTGATCGATAATTTGGCTCTTTTTTTATTCTTGACCGAAGCATGAAAAATTTTTGTGTTATCATCACCCTCCTTCATCCATTTAATACGTGACTTTTGCCTCCATAAAGCTTCCTCTCTTTCAAGCCAAACTGTGTATTGGTTTGGGCATTACAAAAGCTGATTTTTGGTATCCACTGAAAAGCTTTCCATCAAAGAATTTTCCAGTTGAAACGATGTGTTTTCAAAATTTCCTATTTCCTGTTGTACCCTTCCAAACACCTCGCCATTCCAAGATTTTAAAGCTGTTTTCAGGTTTCACAATTTTCGCCCAAGACAGACTATTGGAGAGCCGGTCACATCCATCTCCCAAATTTGTTTCACCAAGGGTAGAAAATCTTTATGAGAACGAACCGAAACGGTCTTGAACATGGAAAACTAAAGTTATCCCTGCATCTCAAAACCATCGGACAGTGGTCCGAAGATGTACGTTCCAAATAAGATAAGGCAACCGATGGGAAATTGTTCTTAAATTTTTGAATTACCAAAATACGATCCAGGCGAGCCCATATACGACGTGTACCTTTTCGTCGATTACACCATGATAATTTCGGTCCATGAATAGAGATATCCATCAAGCCTACTTTATGAATGAAATTGTTAAAACTCCCTCATGGTCATAGAAGATGTAGGTAAGCCACCTATTTTCTCATCATTAGACCGTATAGTGTTAAAGTCGTCTCCTACTAACCATCCAGAATCACCATTATCTAAGCTTTTCAACTGATCCCATAATTCATTTCTTCTTCTCTGACAACAACTGGCATATACAAAAGAAAAAATCACCCGAGCACCTCCCACTGCAATCCATCCAGAGATCTCTTACTCTGATATACTACTCACAGAAAAAGGACACTTCATTATTCCAGAACATCCAAATTTTACATCCTACCCCGACGTTTATTGCGTAGTATGGGAATCTTAACCGTCGAGACCGACAAACAATTCTATCAACAGAAATAAAAGGTTTAATAACAACTAACATAAATGGATTAAATTTTTTTTTCAGCCCCATTAATCTGCTTTTGGAGGATACCACACCCCTAGCATTCCATACAATAATATTCATCGTTAATAAGATTTTTTGGACCTCGTAGTGATTCATAGCGTAACCTTTTTTCGTCCATTTTCCCTTCCTCTCTTTAATGGAACTGACATGATATGGTATGTATCATAGTTTAGGACCTCTAGTTCAGGTAAATCATTTTCATGCTCACCGTCAGATGTGATATGAACCTCCATTGCCTTTTCCTCATTTTGTACACTAACCGCATTTAGTGAAACTTGGGGGAGAGGTTCTCCTCTGATAACTAAGTCCGCAATATTATCCATAATATACATGGCAAGCATTTCTTGGACAGCATCAACATCTCCCCTGACAATAGCTTGCTCTAGATTAGTTTCTTTAGGCATCGTATTTATCGCCAAAATTCCATTAGCGTCCTGATTCCTTTCATTCACGATACTATCACCATTACCTGTATTGATATGTGTGATATTCAATTCCATATCTTCATTAAGTACATCGTCTTTCTTCTCCACATGAACGTTCTCTCCCAAGTCATCAATGGTGATAGCAACTCTACCATCATTACACCCAAATAAATTCAAGGCCGAAGGAATCAAGATGTTCCACTGCAGAATTCTTTTCCGTTTTTCTGCTATTCTGGCATCCTTTTCCACTGTCTGGTGTTCTGCTTTCGGTGCCCACCCCTTCAATCCACCTACATTATCCTTTTTTCTCCATATCTTTTCTGAAATATTATTATCTCCATACTCCTTCTTATTGCAAGCCCATACCCGACAGAAATGACAGAACATTGGGAGCTTTTCATAAACAATTTCCTGATAAAGGCTAGATGGGTGGAAAGGAACGCCCAGCCATAAAGATTGCACCAGAGGTTAGATACGTCAACCTCTACACAAACACGCGCTCCATCCGTACAAGACGCACAAGCCGTGAAGTTGTCCCTCTTCAAGAACGGGCCAAAGACACCGGTGATGATACGCAACATAGATTCATGGTAAAAATTGGGGAGGGGGGGGGGGTAAGCCAGGGAGAAATACCCAGATAACGACTAGCGAGGATTCCTTATCTTCATTGAAATCTGGAGACCAGATAACAAGTCTATATGGTATGCCATCGATGTCTGGGGATTCTCTTGCACACGCAATACCAAAATCTTCCTCTGTCGAGAAACAAATGAAAATGTTACGTGGACGTTGCATGTTGCTCACTGCATAAAAACCTTTAATACCCCACCGCGCCTTGATGAATAGCCGTATCTGATCCAGTGATGGTCTTCTTCTCAGAAACTTCAGCACGACAGAATACCTAAAAGGGGAAGCCGCTCGCTCCACTTCAGATTTGGAAAAATGAAACCATAAGGCTCCTTCATTTTCCTTTGGTTGTCTCATCTCAAACTTCATCTCCTGGATAGGTTAAGGGCGGGCCTATACCATAGTGGCATAGGTCGTAGTCCCCCCTGTCGCCTTGACATGCGTCCGAATAGGAGACGCCCCCGCCATCCAGCCGTGTGACGCTGCTAGGGTTTATTTTTGAAAGAGAGTTGCTAGGGTTTTCTTGTGGCTTTTTTGATATAGAACTAATTAGAAAAATGATAAGTGATGTTCCCTAGTACAGACTTAACTTAGCATAACATGATGGAAAGAAGAAAATAAGAAAAACAATGAAGAAATGACATCACCAATTGAATTCTTGACTTTAATATTCGCTTCGTGGTGTTGTTCTTCGTGTTATTGCTCTTTTTCTCCTCTCAAAGCCCTTATGCATATGTTATCTCTTATTCTGGACGGCCCTAGGGTTTAAATAGTATCCAAAGATTTTGTTTCCGTAAGACTTTCACACGTACAAGGAAACCAGAAAATTCACGTCGGAAACCAACTATTATTTTTTAATTATGCTAGGTTTACACAATGTACACCAACCATGATTTTGTGCAATTATCATTATTTATTATTTTAAAAATTCCGGACTCGGAATATATTAGCACATAATCAATGTGATCACTTGAAAAATTTTGGTAACGACTAAAAATGTAGTTCATAATTTTCCAGAACTCTAAAGCAGTTTTTTTAACTCCAAATGACATAACATTCAAACATGAATATTGAAGAGTCTTGTATCAGTCATATTGTCTTCTGTACCCACCACCAAATTTTATATTGAATTATGCTAAGTGTACATTCCATGAGTTTGGTGTACATTGTGTGAAAATTCAAAAAGTATTGGGCGAGAAAGTGTGTTGTTTTTAAAAATTGTTCAATCATGTGCCGACACATTACACAATGTCAAAAATGATGTAAACCAAGTTGTACATAGAGCGTGATTGTTTTATATTTCACTAATTAATAAGTCACTTATGCACAATGAGAATAATGCAACTCCCTTTCACAAAAATAAATAAAAACCTTATTAATTATTGAACAACAATCGAATTGCTTATCTTATTAGAGTAAGGTTCTAATACTTTTGGACATATATCCCCACTACGAAAATACACCAACTTATTTACCAAATTTTCACCACTATAATAATTGCCTCGATTGTTATGCTCGAAGTGGCTACCTCCCAACTTCTTATTGCCAAACACATTAAAGGATCTCCATTGCACCAATATGACTTGTTGCACATGTGGGAAGCAAAATGGGTTTGGAGATAAGAGCATCTTCAATGGGCATGTAGATTGCATTAAGTGCGACTTCAAGAGAGATGATATAAAGAAAAGCGGAGATAAATTATAAAAAATTAAATAGATACATCATCTACTAAAAAAACATTATTAAAAAAATAAAATAAGTGCAAGATGTCTATCACACCTTCCATAGGTGGGATGGTGTGGTCGAGACCACATACCTTTTTCCTCTCTATACAAGCATTTACTACAACAAAAATGGTCTTTTGCAACACATAAAAGGCAACATTCAGTAATTGAATGTTGTTAAAGGTGTCTATCACAACATTCTAATAAGTGAATATTGCAATTGGTTAACATAATTGACATTTGACAATATTTTTTAAATGGACGTTGCTAATGTCGTCTTTTGCAACGTTTATTGAGTTTTGTCAAAAAATTTATTTATTGCAACGTTTAGTGGGTGTTGCTAAAAAGTCGTTCTATAGCAACGTTTCTGTTGCTGATACTTGGATATATAATATTCCGCAACATTCGCTTAATGTTGCAAAAGGATTCTATTTTTTGCAACATTTTATAGATGTCGCAAAAAGGTAAACTTATCGCAGTTTATTAAATGTTGTTCATATGATTGCATAGACTAAATTTTCGCAACATTTTTTAAGTGTTATTAATAGACTTTTCGTAACATTTTTTGAACGTTGCTAATAAGGTTAAATGGGCTAATCTTCTACAACGTTTATTAAAAGTTGTTAATATGATTATATATAATTTTTTGGCCCATTTAAAAGTATCCATCCAATTCCAACCCACAATCAACAAAATATCCAATTCAATTAACACTCACGATAAAACCTCACAATAGCAGAAGAATCCTAGTGCCACTCACGAACCCAGAAACCACAACCCACAATCCTCGAGCCCCACGCTGCGTCCTCGCGCCTCAAGCTGTCATCAGTTTTGACGCCAATCGTCGACCTTACTACTTTCTTCTCCGGTATGTAGTTTAATTTTCACCATATTTTTCTAGATGTATGGGGATCACAGAGGAAGAAAACAAGAAATATGTCCAATCAATACCTATCAATAGGCAGCCTGGAATTTAGGTAGACTCATAGAGCCACCTCCGCCTAGCCGCTACGTCTTATTTCTAAAGTTGATTCCTTAAATTCTTCAATATTATTTTGCTCCAAATTGGTGAATGGTGATGGTTTGCATAATCGGCTGGCTTGAGCTATGGAGCCGTTATATAATGGCTGAGCTTGAACCTAAGAAATGTAGCAGTTCAGATTTTTATCTATAGGCCTAATGTGTAGGTACATAGGAATGTGGGATGAAATTATAATCACATACTTTGTTTGAAGTTTGAACTCTATTAATTATGATACACTTTAATCATGTTTGGGTTCCGTTCTTAAAATATTTTAAGGCGATGTTGCACAGTTTTTGGTGCAGTTCACATTATGCTCTTAGTGATCATGTCCTTTTTTACACGAATTCTTTATTCACGTTGTTGATCAGAACCGCCAACCAAATTTAAATGTCAACAATTATGGTTCAGACGTTCAAAACACGATTCAATTTTTCTAAAATGTGGTTTCAAAATGCCCAAACCCACCCCACCAAAAAAGACCCAAATGAAGCTCACCATTGGTTGAAAGCAAACGAAAAGTACACATGAAAAAAGTCAATAGGAAAGAACATGCAATTTTGACCAATTTTAAGAAATAGTGAAACACAATAGGAATGCCCTATATTCAACAGGTACAAGTATGCACTTATGAAGTGGGGGAAAAAAAATTATCAATTCTTCGTCTTATAAAACTTCAAGATTCTACCTACTAAAGTTGGACACCCAACATTACTAACCTATTCCACTTGTCTTAGAATCCAAAGCTGGAAACCCTTTAAAAATCAACACATTATCTCCAGTTTATAGAGTAGGAGAAGTTGGTTAACCACATGCCCCACACCCCTAACTACCCCGCCGCCCCACCCCCGATATAAAGCAAACACACAATAGATCTTTCCATTAAGCAGCAACTTTTCTTGATCCAGAGACATTTTTCCTACAACATTTCATTTTATACTTACTGTATCCAATGGCACCTCAAAAAGTTGCAATGGGCATAGTCTTGATTCTTGTAGCCATGTTTTGGGGTGGCATCGACGCCCAGTCAAGCGATTGCACGAATTCAATTGTTAGTATGTCGCCATGCCTAAATTACATCACGGGGAACTCATCAAGTCCATCCCCCGGATGCTGCACACAGCTCAGCACCGTAGTCCGATCGCAGCCCGAATGCTTGTGTCAAGTACTTAATGGTGGTGGCTCCTCACTTGGCCTTGACATAAACCAGACACAGGCTCTAGAACTGCCTAAAGCCTGTAATGTCCAAACTCCCTCTGTCAGCAAATGCAAAGGTAATCATCCTCATCAGAACTTTCCTCTTTCATTCTTTTTTATGTTCATTCTGCTTATAAATGCCCTCGTGAGAAGGGATTAAGGCTTAATTCTTAACAATAATTTTGTCATTTATGCAGCTGGTTCGCCATCAGTATCTCCCAGTACACCAAATTCTCCAAACACTAATCCTTCTGGTACATGATTTAGTCTATAATAATTTAATTATATTCTTCGTTTAAACATTTTAATAATCATATTTATTGCTTTGTACAATGCTGCAGATGGTGGATCAGAAAATGTGCCATCCACTGGAAATAATTCTTCAGATGCAACTTCCTCCAAATTGGCTGCTCCACTGCTGTTTTTTCTTTTGTTTGTTGCATCCTATATTTCAACCTTAACCTTGCCCTAATTTCCTCCAAGAGTCAGCCAGTTTTTCTGTATTTCTTAATACATACAAATATTATGCAGAATTTTTCTTTCTAATATATTGAGGAAATATTAGGTAGGTGAAAATCGAAATTTTCTTTAATTCTAGAATTTAAGATCGTTACTAGATGTTTATATGCATGTTATAATCAAGAATAAATAATTTTAATTTACGAAATTTGATAATCAATTCTTGATCCAGATCTGAATTACGAACTTCCAACTTTTCAGATCACGAGATTCCAACTTCTAATTTCAAAAACTTGATGATTTCAACCTTCAAGACTTCTATAGTCAAGACTAAAACAACGGGTGGGCATACTCTTTAAACTAAACCAAAAAGTCAAATTGTGGACTGGACTTAACAAGAAAAAATCAGAAAACTAAATTTTAATTTTCTCTCTATTGAAAACGGGTCTCGCCTTCTTTTTTTTCATGTCAAAATTCAGCTCCTAAAGGCTGTATATATAGGAGAAAAAACAATTTCCAAGTCCAAGTCAAATTAGGTCTTAATTGTATATGTAGTCTTTGAACTTTAATTATTTACAATTAAGTCCAAAACTTTTCAAGTAATTTCAATTGGCTCCAAAATTTTGCGAGCCACCACAGAGATCTATTCGAACATATATTATTCAAACTTCAATTATTAGATCATGTATAGTTGACCCTAGACCATCCAACCTAAATATTAATTTTTTCCCCTTAAGGCAAAATAGTGCACTATTGAAATATATAAGATCACATAAGTTATTATATATTTGTAATATCTTCTTCTGACCTGCTGTACATATTTATCCCCGTTCGAGATCCAAAATTAGGTACAGGCACAAATGATCTTTTTATCCCTCTAATTATTCTTATTAATTTAAGTATCATTTTCTTCGGCGGTTCTTTAAATCAATCAAAAATATCGAAGTTTAGCCATTGTTAAACACCGAACTCAAATTTTAACCGTTCAATTGAAAACACTTAGCCCCTGTTTGGTGGGGATTAAAATTAAATGTATAATCTTCCATCGAACGATGTACAAATCACTAAACGCAATCATTTAATGGCCAAATAAATTTGAAAAACATTCAACACAATAATAAGAGCCCGTTTGGTAGATATTAAAATCGAAAAACTAGCCATTATTGTTGACTTTTATTAGATGAGTAGGGCCCAAATAAACTATATTTTCAATTTAAATTGGATTTTAATCTGTATCAAACGGGTTCTAAATAAATATGAAAATAAACATTTTAATATTAAAAGTCAAAAATTGAAATTAATCCAAATTAGGTTAAGTTTCCACCATAAATCCCAACAATAATAACTAGTCCATGTTATACAAATGATAAAAATG
>CAIGRT010095518.1:0-11222 GCA_903798405.1 Fraxinus platypoda | reverse complement strand
TAAAAGTCAATGAGTTATGTGTAAATAGTGGACATTGAGGTATTTTAGGTCTAGGATTCGAGAATGGAAAAGAAGGTAAAACAGCGGCGCAATTTCGCTAGACTGTTGCCAGGACTTGGCTCGAGCGTTAGAAACAGTAACATTGTCGCTAGCCTGTCGCCTCACCTTAGCTCAGCGACAACCTGTCGTTCACCCCTCGCTCTAGCGACAGTGCTATCCAGAAATTTTTTTAATTCATTTTTTAAAGGCTTTTTGTCTGGCTCATTCATTCCTTAACCTANGCTTTTTGTCTGGCTCATTCATTCCTTAACCTAACCTATAAATACCAAACATATGATAATTGAACTGATTGCGTAATCATCTAAAGATAATCAATTAGTATCTTGTTGCTGATTGACTATAATTCATTAATTCCGCATTTACACTTATTCACCCCATCTAGGTGTAGTTTAGGTCGAATTTCGTACTTTTAAGGCAAAAACAACATCAAAATAAGGTTGTAGTTCGAGGCTTTTCCTCTTGGGTAGCAATACACGAGAACTGTTACATGTACATAATTTTTGCACAGATTTTTTAACAGAAAAATTGCCATCTCATATTCTGTCAACACATTTGTAACCCACTTCCAAATCAAAGGCTAAAAAATTGTCATCTCATATTGTGTCAACACATGTGTAACCCAATTTCTGTACAAGCAGCACAATTGAGCAATACACACATGTAGAGCACAACTCAATGTTACACTTGTGAACATAAAGGAAGAAAAACATGAGTGAAATATTAGTGACAAGAAATCCAGCCTTGTCAAAACTGAAAATACTTTCAATGAACCTCCATCTTCAAACCCGAAACCCAGCAATCATGTTTTACATCATAAACCACCTTTTCTATTTAAATTGTTGATTACGAACCTTGGAAGTATGTCTGTTTGTTCAATAGAGAAGTATCCAAAATGACCACATCCATAGAGTGTTGAAGAACCGGCGAATATGTCTCATGAAAATGTGTTCCTCTCTTTGGTAAACCCAGTATAGCAATTCACCAGCTGATATCATCAATATACACAGCACATATAGAAGAGGCCTAATGGAGTCGGGGAAGAAGATCGATTCCAGTTATGCCACTGCCGTATTGCCGAAGAAAACCATACAATGGAAATGGTGTGTTGAGGGGTTACCGTGTAATCAAACCTTAGCTTCATTCCATATGTCAGAAAAGCATACATTAAGAAACTAACAATTGCCATATACATCGTTTTGGAGTGAGTTATAAATGGACTTTTGTCTATTCCATGATACTTCACCTGAAAGAATGCAAGCAACGTAGGAACTATGAAGTCAACGCTTTTACCATTGGAATTGATTGTAAAACTGTGCCCAGGTCATGAAGTTGAGAGAAGGAATTCCCTTTGTAGTAGAAAAACAAAATTTATATAAAAGTAGAAAAACTTAACCGTGAGAAATGGTCTCACTTGCAAGTACATTATCAGCCATGGCCTCTTCTATTCGCTCTTCATCATCTCCCTTGCCCCAATGTGACCCACCGCAGTGGATCCTATTATATACCCTCAGATAAACAAATCTATATGAAAATTTGTTTGTGAAGGGTATTTATAGGGGAGGAGTAGTTCATAATAATTTAGGGAGAGAAAATAATAGGTGGTGTTGGAATAAAAGATATTTTTAGTGGAGCAGCAGGTGAACACGAATATAAAGTTTAATCAAGGTAGAAAGAAAATAAGTGTTTTGACTCAAAATAGAACAATTAAAAAGAGATTACTAAAAGGACTTTAAACGAGGGTCAGGAGACAGATCCGAACACTGAATACCCACACTCAAGGAACATGCCAACATAGCTTACGAGCAAGTCGATCGCTTAGGTTGTGGCGGCGGTCGATAGTTAGGCACTCTCGTATTTAATGCACTTTACATAACTCAAGGATGGAGAACATGTCTTTGCATGTATATACATAAATCTCTTATCATATTTTAATTAATGGTTAAATTTTTAATTATCTTCGGTTACTTTACGTCAATATACAAACATGAGAAGTTTTTACCTAGTCATGTGAGAGAATGAAAAATTTCGCTTATTAAGTTGCCTACCTCGAAGATAAAGTAACATTAGTCGCCATCACTCATACTTTTGAATTGTAATGGGATTCAAGTTGTTAAAACGTATCTAAGTTGTATCAAAGACTTTTATTTGTTGAAACTTGTTGGAATATAGGATAAAAATGCATTATATTTCAGTTAGTTATATGTGATTATAATTGAAATTGTGCATAGTTTCACTTTGATTTAGGGTCCAAATTGATTTTCACGCAGCGCGAAATAAGGAATTCAAATAAAAATCTTAAAAACCCGATTTTGGAATCCACCAAGTTATGAAGCAATAAATTCTCAAAGTTTTATTAATGTAAGATAATAAAAAAACGATGTATTAACCCTTTATTTATAAGGGTTTACATGAAAACCTAATTTAAACAAACTATAGTTGCAAATAATTCGAAATAAACTAAATGACAAAAATAGTACTAAAACTTTAAAAGTAGTTTTTGACTCTTAAATGAACTCGGATGTCTAAAATCAATCATAGGTCACGGCAATGAGGCGAGTCCTACTCGTTTCGTCATTCTCTTTCCGAAATGGTTTTATAGGTCCAAACCGGAACTCGAATGCCACACACCTGCATTATTATATTTTCCCCTTTCAATCCAATTATTCTTCAATCCATTCAGCTATTTGTTCTACATCAGATTATGTTGGTGCCAAGACAAAAAAAAAAAAAAAANCTACATCAGATTATGTTGGTGCCAAAAAAAAAAAAAAAAAAAAAAAAAAGGAATCGGGGACTGGTTTCTCGCATACATGGTTTATAGGTTGAGAACTATGTACTAACCATAACTTTATCCGAAGATGGACTCAATACACTGTCCACAATTTTCGAGATTGAAGTGCAATCACAATTTACTACAATGAAATAGATTCTTCTTCGTTCACAAATCGTGATGATTAGGAACACAAAATTGCAAGGTGCAAATTGTTATGACTTAGGAACACGAAATTGGAAGAAATCGTGAAACCTAACAATTGTATTATTAGCTAGGTAGGTGCAAAGATTTGTGTAAACTAATGAGTCATATACTGGCATTTTATCAAGTGGAATGAAAATTGGCTATTGAAACATGTAATAACTTTACATAAATGTAATAACATTAACGTGTATATATTAGAATTTTGATTAATGGTGTGAAAAGGTTGAAGCTTGCGTTGAATTGAATTAATCTGAAAAACTAAGCAACTTTTCCTTATCTTTTCTTCCTGGAAATTTCTTACATATTTATAGTATTTTGCAAGGGTTAAACTTTACACTAAGATCTACCACAATCAAATAGTTTCTTATATGACATTATTATAGGTAGGAAAGCCATTATAACCCGAAGGTTTGAATTAAAAAAAAAGAGAACACGATGTGTTTTCTTTTACATTAAAATTTGACCCAAATACCATTGAGTATTTGTGGAATAGTTGAAGTGGGTCTTGAAGAGGCCAAAATATGGACAAAGAAGTGATTTAGCTGTGTGCCCGCTTGGTGCCAACCCGTCGCTCGCTTTCCGCCAGGTTGGCGCTCTAGCGAAGGTGGCATCTGGCCCACGATTTGTTTCGTGTTTTGACGCATTTTTTTGCTCTTTCCATAGTTATGACTATTATTAGGGTTTTGAAATGTATCTTATATATAGGGATTTTCCTTACAAATTAGATAAGTTAGACAATAATGTAAACACAATATCCTTGTATTCTTTCTTCATATAATTATAGTAAATTCTTCTTTCCTTTACCAAATTTCTTATGTTGTGATCTTTATTTTATATTGTGCCATATAATCTCGTCCTTAAATTTCTAACAAATGGTATCAGAGTTCAATGTTTGATTTGTTCAAGATTTTGTTTTTATGATGACAATCATGAAATATGATATTTCGCTTTTGGATCGTAGCACTAGGTGAAGATGCACGTAGTGTTCGCTTAGATGGATTTTGATGATCTTTTGTTGAAATTTGACAAGATGCCCACACATTGCACACTAGAGGAGAAAAAATAAAAGGATTGCAAGGCCCAATCACAAATTCATTTTCATCTTTTGAATCATATTTTTGAGGCCAATTGTTATGGGTGTTACCGCGATTAACATTCCCATTAGCTTGGCTAAATAACTTCATTATTAGATCTCAGTTTGGGAGTTGAATAGTCAGTTTGGAAGAAAAAATTAGATAATTTATAGGAAATAAAAGCAAAAAAGGGACACTTGTAGGGGGCCATTTTTGGTTTGTACGTGAAAAGAGTATCTATACTACACATGATTACATACTTTCAAAGTTGTAGCCATATATAAAGTGGTATTTGATTTCATTATTTTCCTATGTAGGACAAACTTTATTTGTTTTCCTTCCAATACATATAACCATCTTCCAATGGTTCACTTTGAACTCCAATTTTTCATTCACCGATTATCATTTTTGGCAAGTAAATATATGATTTTGATATTTTTACGAAGGAAAACACGAATCAACTTTGATCTTCAAAAATCAATGAATTGATCCCACTCAAAATTATGCCAAAATCAGCCCATATGTGCCATTTTTCCAACAAGTTATAGATTTAAACCACGTAATAAATTAGTGTTTAGACAATGAAGATCAAAAGGGACGACAACTTTATAAATGAGCATAAAAAATATTTAAAACAAAACAAAAGGTTGGATCCTGTTCCCGTTTGACCGTTACAAATAGAGGATTTACCTACCTTTTCATTGCACCGATTCGGATGGTTCAAACAATTGATTTTTCTTCCCTTTTTTGCTTTATTTTTCTTCCCTTTCTCTTGCTCAATTATCGATGTTTCAAATATTTTCTTCCTTTTAATGTTTTAAATATTTTTTTCCAATTGATCACCCAACTTTTATTATTGTTCTAGTTTGATCACCGAATGTCCTTTTCCCTTCTTCTTCTTCTTCTTCTTCTTCTTCTTCTTCTCCTCCTCCTCCTCCTAGGAGTGAATATATTTCTAATGTTTTCCCGGAAATTTCTGGTGAGTCTAAATTGGTTGGTCTGGATACACTTGGGCCACTTCTAGGAAGGAGATTTTATTTAAATTGCTTCAATTGTAAAAAGTTAGATACAATTTTTTCCCTTCTTAACTTTGAAATTATTCACTACTGCTTAGGACTATTCAAATTATTCCCTGCTTCTTAACACTAATCAAATTAACAAGAATGCTACATGTACAGATGTATTTAATAGATTAGTTAATAGGTGCTAAATTGACAACATTTCACAAACTGATTTTTTGTTTTTTTGTCCAAACAGTCTACGAAATGTTGTCAACTCAGCACCTGTAAACCAATACATTAAATACATCTGTACAAGTAGCATAATTCATCAAATTAATTTACTGACACTCACATTATTAAGATTCCTTTTTTTTTTTTTTCCTCAAAACTGGGCTCTTAAGTTGGTTATATCCAAAGTTCTCTTCTTGTCCAAGAAAAACTCGAAACACCTCATTTTGTAACTTTTATGGATTGAAAGACTAAAATTGAAGAGCACCTTGACTTTCCTTCCAAACTTCATTTTGTATGGGATAGAAAGGTTGAAATGAAGTGCACCTTCACTTTCCTGAAAAACTTCAACTTGTTTAATCAAGAATAGGGAGGTTAATAGGTTTTTCGGTAGGCTTTTTGTTACGGGATATGCTCGTGGTTAAAGTGTGATTTTTATTGATTGTAGCTTGAGTTTGACTTATTCAAAATAATTTTTGACTCGAGTCCGTAACACTCTATTACATACGAGCTTCAAAACTAGTCCAATATTGATATTTTAATTTGTTCTTAATTTGAGAACTAAATTACCCACCAAGTAGTTTCCTTTAATGAGTTATAATTCGATTTGGTTGATCTAAATTAACTTTTTCTTGAGTTCATAATTTGCCATTTAATACGAGCTTCGAGATGAGGCTAATATTGACAGGTAATTCTTGCTTCTTCAATAATTAGCAGTTTGGCTCAAATAAATAAGATTATAGAATTTAATACTTATTTTCATTTTGGTCCCTAAACATCTCGAAAGTATCAAAAGGTACTCAAATCAAAATCGTGAGCATCATGTGATTCTTCTCATCACTAATCAATCTTAACTCGTCACCTTCTTCTAAAAATTAATTTCTCACTATTGCAGTATAGTCCCTGATCTTTACAATTGTTGCGTTTAGGATCCAGTCTCGAGTTTAAGATCATAAAACCCATTATTTTCATTACAAGAGTTCAATGAAACATTCTATAGATTTAAAATCACGATTTTTAAAATTTTCCACAATTTACACTTTAGTCTTTAAACTTGCTAGATATCACTAAAGTGCACCTTACTTGAGTTTTCGCAACTAGTAAGTGTTGGATATTGTTATTACACTTGACAATTCCCAGACTTTCTAAAAATATGCTAATAGTTAAAACTCAATTGATATAAAATATGTAAGCATTAAGAATCACTAATGAGTTGTCCTGTTTGGTCCTCACTTTTTAAAATTTATTTTAAAAAGTAATTCCGATCACATATTTCATAGATCCACAACTTTTATCAACTTTTCAATCACCCATTTCATCAATTTTTATCAAAATTTACTAAAAATATATTTTTTTATCTATACTAAAAAGTGACTCAAATTCTATTTTCCCATAATACTTTCCTTGCTAATGTCAAATAGTTTTCTTTCAACTGTTTTAGGTGACCTTCTTGACAACACGTATCTAATTATCAATTTCAACTTATTGTCAATCAAATAACTTTTTTGGCAGGCTTTGTAGTGGGCACATAATTAGAAACATTTTGGGCCAATTTATTTATTTTTTAATATTATTATTTTAAAATATGATTTAATTTTAAAAACTTGGATTAATAACAAAAAATCCCCAATAAACGTTTCCATTTGCGATATACCCTATACTTATTGGACCCCTTATTTGAAACATTTTATGCGAAAAACCCCATACCGTTATATTTTTCATTAAAAACATTAAAAATGTCAAAATTTAAAAGTAATAATTGCAATTTTAGTATCTAAACTTTTTATTCTTTTACAAATTATACCCACATTTTTTTTATGTACCACCCACAATTTCAAACTTTTAAAATTTTATTTTCCACCCCACCCCACCCTACTCCACTCCATTTTCTTCCGCATATACAGAATTTAATAGAGACAATATTCATATGCGCTCAAATAAGTGCAATTTAATTATTTTTTTATTGAAATTAAAATAAATTTAGAACACATACACAGTGGATGAACGCATACCTGAAAGTTACGGTAGAGAAAGAATACTAACTATCACTCATTAATTTCTAGATTAGACTTTAACTAAACTCATGTACAATAAACTAAAAAGAAAGATAGAAAAAGATACACATTATAACTATTTCTACGTCGAGTGTATATACAAGTAGAAAAAATAAAAACATTCAGGCTAAATAATATCTCTGTAAGAAACTTCAAATTGGCAGTCAAAATCACTTTTTTTAACTTCTAAATCCCTCACCCCAAAGATCCTTATTTGAAATGAAAAGAAGAAATGGTGAATTTAAAGTGAGGGATTTTGAAGGATTTTGAAAGGGATTAAATAACCTCAGAGAAAGCGTAGTGTGAGGGATTATCCATTTAAGTTCCAAATGTTCACATTTTGACGCGGAACTTATCAAACTTGCATGCAAAGCTAGTAGCATGCCAATTTCAATAGTGTTATGATGGAGAAGAACTAGTAATTGAATTTGCGTGTAATATTATTTTATTGAAGAATATATGGTTGAATAATCAAATCACTGTTCAAGAATTCATTTTGATGTAAAAAATGGGGCTCAGACGAGGGGTGATTTTAGTAATCAATTTCTTCATTTTGATAGTGTGATGGTAGATTACTCATTTCCAATTTTTAATTATGAAAATCATTTGGACAAATTGGTATTGGTTTTTTAAAGTGTTCAAACAAATTACAAAATAATAAGCTTTCTATAAACAAATTACGGATTTGCATATTCTTTAAATTGATGGTTGTGAAAATTTAACCATGCACATATTACTGTTATCATTTTTCTTTATGATATACATATTTGAACTTCTAGTTCAACTCTAATTGAATTATTCGTTTAAGAAGTTATTTTTAAGATGAAACTTTAAGTTTCAATATTCTATTATGTTAGAATTAGATTGTGTCTCGAATTCTATTTGAAATGCTATTTTGGAATCCTACTTGAAGTTTATTTGACAATTCTAGTTGAAATTCAATTTGAGAGTTTAATTGGGAGTTTGAAATTTGTGTTGGACCAGAAAAGTTAAGATATGGGCCACGAAAAAAATTTCGGCGCTTTTCCGCTAGTTGGCTGCAAAGCCTACCGCTCGAGCGGTGGAGTCACCACCCGCTTGGCACCCGTCTGATGCTTGAGTGGCGGTATTGTCCTGCCTAGGCCTTTTTTACGTTCTTGACGTGTTTTCAGCATTCTTTTCCATCTATAACGCTATTTCTAGGGTTTGAAACAAACCCTGTATATAATTAGCTCTTCATTGTAATTTATAAGTTAAACAATATTGTATACACAAAATCATTGAATTCTATCTCCATATTTTAGTGAATTCTTTTTTCCTCTGCCAATTATCTTTTGTTCTTGTGCACTTGTGTTGTTTATTTCATGTTGTGTCATATATTTATCATCATATTGCAGAAGTGGTGAAAGTATCACAATTGTATAAGATCGTATCTCTAAAAAACATATATGAATCGGGAAACGATCACAACAAAATTAAATCAAAATTCTCCTCATCATATTTAACATCTAAGGTTTCCAAATCAGCTAAAATATGATGATAAATATAGCATCATAAACTTCTTCATTTTTCATGTCGTGTCATATATTTATCTACTCCTTTGTTCTTCTGCACAATTTGGATTTGTGTCATATATTCACCTAAATATCTGGTTGTTTCCCTTGTGATTAACTGCATCCAAATTTTCTTTATTTTGCAACTTATAACAATCATTTATCATGTGCCCCTTCTTCTTACAATAATAAAAATTTTTATTACTGAAGTTAGACCTTAATTTGTCCATTGTATAACCACTATTAACAACAAGGTCATCTCTATGAGCATCGGATCCAACGAGCAAGTTTATCTCACCTTTGAAAATAAAGCATCATAGACTTCTTCATATTTCCACGTTGTGTCATATATTTATCTTCTTCTTTGTTCTTGTGCAAATCTGTGATGCTCTACTCTTAAAGGAGAAGATAAATCATCTCGTTGGATCCAATGCTCATAGAAATGACCTTGTTGTTTATGATGGTTATACGAGGGACAAATTAAGGTCTAACTTCAGTAATAGAATTTGTAATTATTGCAAGAAGAAGGGGCACATGATAAATGGTTATTATAAGTTGCAAAATAAAGAAAAATTGATTGCAGCTAATTACAAAGGAAACAACCAGATATTTAGGTGAAGCTAGCATTGCATAAAATTTTCACGATGATAGAGAACTTT
The DNA here is from genome assembly GCA_903798405.1 of Fraxinus platypoda. Lineage (NCBI taxonomy): Eukaryota > Viridiplantae > Streptophyta > Magnoliopsida > Lamiales > Oleaceae > Fraxinus > Fraxinus platypoda. The sequence goes on along the minus strand of CAIGRT010095518.1, from coordinate 1,638 downwards.
TGATTATTTCAGAAGGCAGCTTTAAACTTGACGAGGATTGGATTCTTGATACAATTTGCACTTTTCTTATGTATTCCAATTAGGATTTATTTTCTACATATGAAGTAGTTTTGAAAGGTGTTGTGGTAATGAGTAATAATACACCATACAGAATAGTTGGTATTAAAAGTGTCGAAATTAAAATGTTTAATAGGAATGTCAGAACACTTGATGCTGTAAGACGTTCCGGATTTGAAAAAAAAATATTATCGCTTTGAGTATTCTTAACTTGAAATTAGGGATGATAAAAAAATCTGACAAACCCGATACCCGCGGGGTCCCGCTCCGTTCGGGGTGGGGATTACCCACTTAATCGGGTATTCGGGTCGGGGACGGGGCATATAACTTTTCCCTTGACAGGTACGGGTAACGGGTGCCCCGCCCCACAACATTTAATTTTTTTTAGAATTCAATATTTTAAATAAAAAATTTCACGAAATTTCATTATTTCTAATAAAAAATGGCAACTAAAATTATCTAAAAAATATGACAAACACTAAAAGCCTTAGTTTACCAAATATATTTGAATAATTTAACTTTCTAAAAATAAATAAATTAATTAAAAAATATATTATTATATCACTATAATGAATGTGGGCAATAAAATGAATTATCAAAAAAATAAAAAAATTTAAACGGGGTGGTAAATGGGGCAAGGCCCCGTCTCGACCCGCCCTGACCTGCCTTAAACGGGTAACGTGACAAGGACGGGGCAGGAAATTGTCGGCGGGGGGTGGGGAAGGTTGGACCCGCCCCGTTGTCATCCCTATTTGAAATTGTACAAATACATTGATGAAGGTAAAATCCTAAAAGTTAATAAACGTGCCCATATTGTGATGAAGGGACTGGGAATGTCCCAATTATATGTCATGCCCATTCTACAGAATTTTGAAGATCAATTAGTAAAATTTAGACACTCAGGTGAGTTTCGAGTTTGGTTCAGCACCTTCGGAGTTTAGTTTGGGGTCTACATTGAAGAATACATTTTAGTTAAGTTCAGAAGTTATGGATGATTCCGCTTTACAACCATTACCAGCGGTATCATTGTATTCAATTATTAGAGACAAACGCGGGAGAAATATTAGGCCTCTACATAGGTACATGGATGCTGATTTAGATGCTTTTGCTTTGAATGTGGTTGAATGTATTGTTTCTAGTTAAGAACCTTCTATTGAAGCATTTAGTTGTGTTAATTTTGTTACATGGCTTGTTTGTGCCCTATGTGGTGATTATTAAATTATTTGTGAATTTTTGTTGCTTGTGAGGATAATTCAAGCAACTTCAGCATTCAAGGTAATCCCGCTGAATAGTACTAGGAATTTAGTTGATACTTAGTTATTGAATTTGCCCTATTTGAGTTTTGTAGTAGATATGGAGAATTTTTTCAGTTGAAAATTTTGATGGAGAATTTTGTTTGGTGCTTTTTGTTAAAAAGTTAAGTCTTATTCGTTGCAGTGAAATTTGTCTCTAGGTAAAGAATCTTTGAAATTTTATTCATTGTAGTGGAATTCGTATCAATGTAGTGTTTGTCAAAATTAGGGTATGACTTGAATTCTATTTGGAATGCTATCTGGGAATTCTATTCGAAGTCTATTTGGC
>CAIGRT010095501.1:11796-35661 GCA_903798405.1 Fraxinus platypoda | reverse complement strand
TTTTTCTTTTTTTAATTTTTTAATTAATGTTTGAAAAATATGGTCGCATACTTGTGTGCAAGAATCTAGAATTAGAGAGCTTTATACATGTTTATTATTTGTTGGGTTAATTATACCAACAGTACGAGTTCAAGTTGAAAACATAAGAGTATGTTTGGTTTGCCCTTTTTAGGCCATTTTTAGTTATAAGTTTTCTAAAACACTCAAAACATNTTGCCCTTTTTAGGCCATTTTTAGTTATAAGTTTTCTAAAACACTCAAAACATATTTGGTATGTTATTTTCAAAAATGAGTTTTCGAAAACAAGGAAAATTTTACAATATAAAACTCAAAATGACTTTTTGACGTTTTGAGTGTTTTCTCAAAAAATTTACTAAATAATCAAATTAATTGAAAAAAAAAGTCATAAAACTATTCTAGATTTTTTTTTAAACCAAACATGTTTTCTAATTTTTGTTTTGAGAAACAGTTTTTCGGAAATCCCTCAAAACAAAAAACGAAAAATGAATTCAAAACAGAAAACAGAAACGCAAACCAAACGCACCCTAAGTATCTTCAAACTCTATGTTAACAGGGACGGAGCCACACGTTTTGTATTGTTGAATCAAAAATTAATATAATTTTTTTTAAAACAACATATAGTTAATGAAGATAAGTCAATACATTACTACAACTATAGTCTACGCATTTTCATATTATGAAAATGTCGTATAATTATATCATTATCAATATTGTTGAATACACCATTCTCGATATATGCAACCAAACTATCACTTAACTATTGATCTCTCATCTGATTATGATGTGATCCAAGATAGCTATGCAATGAACACAAGCCCAGGAAAAGATCCATTGATTATCGAAGGAGGTCTAATGACTAGGTCGCGAGCGAAGCGGGTCGAAGAAGCAATGGCGCTACATGCTCAAGCCATGGTTGACGAAACATTAACCGCGACGAGCAATGTGACAAGTTTCATGTTGGGCATGGACGGAGAAACCAAATGGATCAACATGATTCAAGCAACGGACGAAAAGGTTGTGGAGTTCAACTATGCGACCGCATAGTTGAACCAAGGCATGCGCCTTGCATCCGAGAATAACAGAGGTCAAGTTGAAGCTACTATGCGACCACATTGAGTATAACTATGCGGCCGCATAATTAAATCCGACAGCGAGATTTGTGCACTTTTGGAAAGAATCATGTTTTGTTTCAAACTCTATATTTTGGTATCTTTTGTCATCTTTAGGATATATTTCTGTGGTAAATTAGAGTTTTAGGAGTTGGTATAAATAGTTTTATTATTTTTCATTGAAAATAATATACATTATTGAGAATTAATCAAGAGGCAATTTGCTTTCAAAGTCATTGTTCTTCATTGGACAAACTTGTGAACTTATTAAGATTATTTCTTGTGGCGTTCAAATCAACCGGGTGAGATTCTTGAATATTGCAATCGAAAGGGTCAACAAGTCGTTTGTGAATTGTTGGTTGTTTTGGTTCGTGTTTTCGAATCAAATCCAAAACTTTGATTTATCTGTGGCTTTCTTGGGTTCGGGTTTCAATAGAATTGTGGGTTTCGTAGCTACATAGCTTACATGGGTTCACATCAAATTACGCAGTCGATTTTAAGAATCTTCATTGTAGAAAATACTCTCTCTACCATAGCAGTAGCAACTGGAAGAATTAACGACGATGTTACAAACCTGTAAATTAATGGGTACAAAATCATTAAGGCCTCGTAACCCTTCAAAATCCGCATATCAATAATATATGTTTAAATTTGCTCTTCAGGTGTCAAGATCTTTGTTGATTTAAAATCATTGGGATAATACTCGCATAATTGAATTAACTTATCCTTCTCTAAAGCAAAAAAATGAATTATCCGGACATAAGCATGAAATACAAAGGAAGAAGTCTATTTGCCTCAGAGAAACGATCATCCAACTCTTGAATTTGCAGATCGATGACAGCATAGAAGAAATCCACATGAAAATGATGCAGATTTGTCATTTCTTGAGTGTTACGCAGTAAGCGACCTAGAGGTATAAATATATTATCCATATTGGGAACATCAATATTGTACCTTTCTCAAAAACAAGAACTGTTCTTAAAAATGATTCACATGCATTGTCCCTCGTTGTTTGGAGTCGTTCTTTATATAATTTCACTAATTTCATAGCATTAAAAATGTCTTGATCTCTTCTTTGTAATGATTTTGACAATTCAACTACATACCCAATACATTTTTCATGAGATGCAGACTGAATACAAAATCAAATGTCAACATAAATCCCAACAAAATACGCGCTTCACCTCTCTTTCCATAACTAACATTATCAGTGGCAATCATCTCAATGACATCAACTACAACAAAAAATATGAGAATCAAGCTGAGTAAAGAACTATAGTGAGAGCCACAACGAGTATCACATGGTCGCTTAAGAGTAGTTTCTTGATTAAGGCTCTATACACTTGAGATTTTACCAAGATTCAACTATTCAACAACTTCAAGCCTCTTCCTCTCTTGAAGAATATTGCACCCCTTAGCCGATCGTCCAACGACATTCACCACTTTATTCACTAAAGTAAAGAATGTTTCAATATTTGCATGTTTGTTTGCTACAGCTACAAGAGCTAGTTGCAGCTGATGAACAAAACAATGAATATAGAAAGCACTCGGATTCTCTTTCAAAATAAATGCTTTAAGATCATTGTACTCTCCTCACATATTACTTGCCTTATCATAGTCTTGACCTCTTAAACTAGATATACTTAAGTCAAATCTAGAGAATAGTGATCAATAGCACCCTCAAGTGAGAGAGTTGTGGTACTAGACACATATTCAACACCGATAAAACATTCAATTACTTGTCTTTTCTTATTCAATAACGTAAAACAATTAACATTTGCTCCTTCACTGAAACATCACGAGATTCATCAACAAAAATAGAAAACAACCCATCACCAATATCTATCGTAATAATATCAAGTGTTTCAAATGCAATAGCACTCACAATATCCTTTTGAATACTAGGTGATGTTAATTGAAAGTTTTTGGAAGCATTCTTCAAAGAAACAACGATAAACTCATTATTATGATCACATAACCACTTCAATAGTTCAAGAAAATTCCCTTGGTTTCTTGAATCTTTAGATTCATCATTTCCACGAAATGAAAGCCATTGTTGTAGAAGCAATCGATCACAATCAATTGAATCATTCAGACAGATCTAAATACTCTCTTTTGTTCTTTTCAATTTTTTAAAGAGAACACAATCAATATTTTGTTTTTGATTCACAAAAGCCTCATACTTAATCCGTACTTAACCGTGTGTACTACCACTTTTCCCAACATGAGTTTAAAGCCTTCTTTTCTTTTTCCAATTTGAAAACCCTCCATCAACAAAAAAATCACCACCACCATATTCTTCACTATATGGTTTGAAAAGATAACAATAAAAGTAAAATAGAGCATCATTTACTAAATTGTATTCCAACCAATCAGGAAAGTCATTAAGCCGAGAATTTTAAATCGCCTTAATGACGAATCTCCAAATTCTTTCTGTGGACACATGTGATTTTGAGGCTGACATTGACCCCTTTATGCATTTACTCTTCGAATTTCATCCTGGACAATAACATTATAGTTCACAATTGGAATTCTTAATCCAGGATCCAAAGGATGTTGTAGCAAATCAATTTTATCATCAACATCTCTTTACCCCCAATATCCGATTCTTCCCGACAATCTATTTTATCTTGAACACTCGATTCAACTACACTTTGCTCTCCACTCGAAAATACGGATTTTCATTTAAAATATTTCTCCATGACTGTTACAAAATCAAAGTCAATACATAAATAAATATATACAAATTTTCATTTTTCATCAAAAGACAACATGAAATTCATAATTCATAATAGACAACAATTAATTTCATGAACAATTCTAGATCATCAAGTTAGAGAAAGCCATTACTTACTTGAAATTGAGAATGAAGTCTGAACTTAAAATTGATAATAATTTCTTTTGATCAAGCAACGTATCCCCGCAATCACCTGTCAACGAAAATATACAAGTAGTGGTTAAAACGCATTGTCCAATCTCATAACACATCAAAATTTCATATCTTCGACTTCCAAAAAACATTTAACATTTTAATGAATACACTTAAACATAAAACACATAACACATTTTACCCGATTAGGTACCTCAGAAATCAGAATACTTAGAGTTAATTAAATGAGTGGCCACTAAAGTTTATACTTGGTTACTACTTGCTCACTAAAATGTTACCAAATGCTCACTGAACTAGTCATTTATTTACCCATCGATCACCATGGTCATTTCCCGTTTATACAATAGGCAAAAAATTCCACGTGGCACACAGAATCAATTAATCACTTCACGTGGTTGTAAATTGTTTTAGATAAACACGACTTCTCCGATTTGAAACCACGACATCTTCAATCAAAATAAAAAAATTCTCTCATCAAACCCACAAATTGAAATCAAATTCATCCCCAAATCATCCCAAATCCTAGGGTTTCTCCACAAACTAATTACTTCGTATCCACATCCAAGAAATTCAACATCTACATTCCCAATTAATAGAAATTTCTGCAATGCAATTCACATTTCGTCCCAAATCAGCGCGAACCCTTGGTTTGTTCTCCAAATCAATTTCTGCAATTGGGAAATGGACAATTGCATCCTCATTGTAGTATTTCCAAGGAGTCTGGCATTTGAAATTGACATTTGAAGAACAATTATGGTTGTTTTAGGTGGTAGGTTGGTGGTGCTGTCTGGAAGTTGCAGGGACATAGGTGTTGTTCTTGATGCCGATTTTTGAATCGTAGTGCTTTTTTTTTTTTTGGCATATTGTTAGTGTAAAGATGTAGGGATATAGGTGTGAGGATGTTGGAGTATTATTAGTGTAGGGATGTAGATGTTGTTCTTGTTTATAAATTGCAGTTTGTAATTGAATAGCCAAATAGTCCAGTTTATGAATTGGCAGTTTGTTGGTTTTGTGAAGTTTTGATTTATGGTGTTTTGTTGTTTGAATTGATAGTCTAGTTTATGATTGCTGTGAACATATTGCAAGTTCTTTTTCCTAATTTTGGAAGTGGATATGAAAATCATAAGCAGCGTTGTTAAAATTACAAGAGTATTAATTAGAATTATGTAAATGCTCAAGCATTCAGTTGTAGATTTTGCATTGTTCGCTTAAGGCTTATATTTCAGATATTTGGTGCATCTCCCGTAAGATCATGCAAAAATTTGTTACAAAGGGATTAACCAATGATGCACTTCAAAAAACAATGCAATTCTTCCCTGGTTTAGTGTCTCTTGTAGTGCAGAAGCAAACACTAAGAAGCAAGTAGGAACATGACACATCTACACCCTCGTAAAATTTGTCACGAGACACATTAACACCCTTGTAAACAAGCAAGAACAAGATACGCTAGTAGTTGCCGGTAGAAGACACAATGCAAGCTGAAAATCCATTAAAAAAGCAGTAATAGCTCTTACATCATCAGTAAAAAGCTACTAGCAAAATGGAACTTTTTTACATTAATAGTTTCAGAAAAACAAAAATACAACTATCTTTCACGACAAAACTACTGCACAATTGTCAAATTAGAATAGAATTTGGATAGTTGCTACTGAGTTGTTGAATTTTGCATTTTTTTTTTTTTTTTGTGGCTTGTGAAGTCTACAGAGTTGCTACTGAGTAGCTGGATTTTTCTTCGTCCTTGATGCTGCAAATGTAACTGACCCTTTTATTTTTTATCATAGCTGCCCTCTTCCTTGCTTTTTCTTGGTTCTCTATATCTTGCAAATCCTCCACCAAGAATTGAAGTGGAATACTTGTAGTTTGTATCTGTGCAGAAGCTTTCTCCATTGTTGAACTGTCTGGCTGATTCAGTGGAGGACCATAGTTATTAAACTGGGAAGCACTTGTTATACCAATGCCAGGTGTTGGCATGAACTGGAAATTAGATTTTGGTGTTGATGGTTGCACTTCACTTACTATATTACTCAGTGGCCTCCTAGGAACTAGTTTGACCTGAAAAAAAGGTTAGACATCGTCTAAACAAAGCAAAAAGTTTGAATAATTTGAAAAAAAAAAAGATATTTGATTAGTTTTTATTACCTTTGAGTTATCACTCAGAACGTAGTTCGACCTATCTTCATTTACAGGATTTATAGCACTATCAAACCAAACCTGAAATGAGTATAAATAATAACTTCCATTATACCACATTAATTGAACATAAAAAACATATTTCAACTCTAAACAAACCTCATGTGGTGAGTCAGCCTTGTGACGATACCTAATGTTATGGCATGTTCCTCCACAAACACTACAAGTAATTACTGTTATACCTTTCTTCTTCAACTTTCCCTTAGATCCTACATAGGTGATGACATCTTCCTTTGTTCGTCTCTTTCTCTTCTTTTGTTTTCTTTCCCGTTTAGACACAACCCAACCTGGTGGTTTGACTGGGAGGGTATCAACCAAAGGCCATAACTTTATTCCATTTATGGGATTGATTATGTTTTCATAACAACTGAGATACGTGCTCTCTCTATAGCACTCATGCACGTATTTCCAAGGCTCCTCCCTTCTACCAGAATTGCAGCAGCTGCATGACCACATGGAATCTTTGATAACTCACATCTCATACAAGCACACATCTTATCAACAAATTCTCCACTTGGACATTTCACATAAGATTGTGCGCCACCAGACCAATCCACCTCACATCCATCTGCTAACTCATAACGTTTCGCGAGCTTCTGTTGGACTTTAGGGCATAAAGGTCCAGTTACTTTTCTCATCTTGTCCATCCTTGCTTGTATCCTCTTCATGAAACTTATGTGCAAGTCAATTAACATTGTCGATATTGATTTTTCCATTTCTTCCAATACCACATTATTGAAAACTTTACATAAGTTGTTCAAAAGTATGTCACTCTTCACCTTTGTCATAAAGTAAGCATCACTCCATTCACTTGGGTGCCTTTTCTTTAACCAAGAATGTACTGCTTTGCTCTCTTCTCAATTTCACCCATCCAAAAATTCCAATCAACCACTGTCGTCGACTTGGCAGCCCTCCATAAGTAGTCCTTCAGAGTCAAACTCTTAAAATCGATCTTAAAGAAATTATTGTACATGTGTCTGACACAAAAACGATGTTCAGCCTTGGGATACCAATCATCTATGACATTCTGTAGACCCTTTTGTCTATCGGTCATGAAGGTCCAATCATTACTATTCAAAATCTTCAAATCTTTACCCCAAGTGTTGTATAAATCACCTCCAAGTAGTAGCATTCTCGCTCTCTAATATTGCATATGCTACTGGATAAATGTAGTCATTGGCATCTAATGCCATGGCTACAAGTATCTGACCTCCAAATGTCCCTTTCTAGTAACGCCCATCTAATCCCAAAAGTTGTCTACAACCTGGCAAGAAGCCTCTTTTGCAAGCTTCTAAATAAATATATATACCTTGAAACTTTAGTTCACACATGGAAACTATGCACCCAGGATTGGTTCTCAGAACCTCTGCTGCAAAAGACCTAAGCATACCAAACTGATGTTCATCGGATCCTTGTATCATTAACCTAGCATAACTTCTAGCCTTCCATGCTGTAAATTTATTAATTGTCAACTTCAAATCATCCTTTACAGCATTCCTAATAAGTTTAGACTTCCAATCAAGGTCAACTTTGAAAGTGTCTAAATACTTATCTGCTATATACATCGCAGTGCAATGCCTATTTGTTCTGTCCCTTACACTTGTATGTCTAAATTTGTTGTCTCTATTTGTACACAACCTTTCTTTTTATTCCAAGAAGCCCATATTTTCCACTTGCACTATAATTTACATATGGCGTGCACTCTAAACTCATCATTCGATCTAAACCTCAAATTACATCTACTAGCAATCTCATGATTCCTCATAGCTTGCCTAAACTCCTTGATGTTTTTAAATTCCTTTCCAACCTCAAGTTGTGGTTTGAACTTCTCCTTTTCGGGATCATACACAGGGAAGTGATAAATGTTTTCTTCACTAGAAGAATAATCAGTATGCAGCTCATCCTCACTTGAGCAATCTAACTCATTAGAACTTTTATCTTCTTCACCTCCAACCTCAAGTTCGAGTGCAAGGTCTGCATGTAATCCAAATTCAATATGCTCGGTGGCATTCTTATCGTAGAGGAAATCATCATCGTTAACCTCATTATCTGAATCAATCAACTGATATCCAATTGGTATCTCTTCCTCTTCTTCAACTGTATCATCTGCATTGCAACAAAAATTATGGTTAAAATTAGATTGGAGACTATAAAGGTGTATATTTGGAAAGTGGTCTAACAATCAGTATTGAGAAAAAAAAAAATTGGTCTACAGAACTCCTTAACTGGAAGACCATGTTTTTGGTAAAATATCTTCAAATTTCAACTATCATTTCAAATAAAAATAAAATTCATGAAAATAAACTCAGTGCTGATATTATTTACATTGCAACAGTCACGTGTTCTTTGTGAATAAATTAACTGAATTCGACAAACTAAATACATATCTCCGACATGTATAATATGAAATTGAAGAATTCATCAATATTATTGTAAATAATTTACCTTGTGGTCCCTCCTCCATGGTCTGCAAAAGAGATTTTTCCACTACTATATTTTTTTCGATTGTTGTTTGGCTATGTTTTAAGTGGAAAAATCTAGGATTTTTGATGGATTTGGGGGTAAAATGTGATTAGTGAAGATTTCAATTGATTGAAGATGTAGATGGAACTTACCTAGGATTAGAATTGGGGAGGAATGCAATTTGGGGAAGAACGTGATTTTGGATGAACATTTGATCAATTGGTGAGGAATGTGATTTTGAATTTGGGTGGACTGTGAATGGAGAAGAAAGAAACGTGGGTTTGATTGTAATTTTTTTTTTACTTATTTACAAATTAATTTTTTTAGATGATGTGTATATTATTCATAATTTGTCTGCCATATCATCCGCCACGTAGATATTTTTTCCAGCTGTATAGATGGAATTGGCTTTAGTGATGGATGGGTAAACTAATGAATAGTTTAGTGAGCATTCGGTGACCATTTATATTTCAGTGAGCAAGTAGTAATCATGAATAAAGTTTAGTAGGCAGTGATTTAATTAACTCGAATACTTACCATCTAACCTCAGCCTAAACGCAATGACGTGATTTATAAGCAGTTATTGCTAACAAAATTGTTGTTTTTGACTTGTGTCATTTTCAAACTAAAAATATTTGAATATTTTAGCCAATTTAATTTAAATGTGAAGATAAAAAGAGCTAAAAATTGAACAACGCAGCAAAGGAAAACCGTAGAAAATCTAGACTTCCTGAGAACCTGAGGTCATAAGTTTGAATAACTATGAACCTTGAGGGGTTGCTCAATTGGTCAGGCCTTGAGTTAACTCCACAATAATCACCAGTTTGAATCCCTTATGGCCACTAAGGTGAGTGGCAGTAAACTTCAGGGCCCCGTGGGATTAGTCGAGGTGCGTGTAAACTGGCCTGGACATTCACAATTATAAAAAAAAAATAAGTTTGAATAACTATGAACATTAGGTTGAATCATCGATTTGTGTCAAACACTCAAACTTTCAGTTTCAGACGAGATAACAAGCAATGGGGATTGTGGTCGACAATATTTCTCAAATCTCAAATTCGAATGAATTTTAGAATAAAAACATGTAAAATCAAACAAGTAGACTATCGATTTGTTATCTAGACGGAAGAAAAATCACAAAATTAGCACAAGCAGAGAAAATCTGAAAATATGAATGGCGGTCTCGAACTCTCCATAGACCACAGTGTCAATTCTTCTCTCTGTGGGGTTTAGGGCAAAATCTAAATGCAAATGAAAGTCACGTCTTTTTACTGTGAAGGAGTGGAGAGAAAATGGACTTGATCACTTGCACAAGTGAAAGAGCTGTAAATGGGCTTGTGCAATTGGGCTTGGCAATGGACAAGGTTTGGATAATTTACAGATTTAAAAAAAAAAAAATAATAATAATAATAATAATAATAATAAATAAATAAATTGTGGGGTCATTTGACCGCACATGACCCATGTGGGTCCGTCCATGTATGTTAATTTACATTCAAATCATGGTGTGAGTTTAACTTCCACTATATGTTATTGGTTAATTGTTACCTTTCTTAAAATTTGTAAATATTGAACCACCACCACAAAACTGCAGTCACCTTTGCCGCCACCACCACAAAACAACAACAACAAAAACACACCAAATCTGCACCACCAACACAAGCAAAAGGAAAATTAAAGCCAAGCACTTCTAGTTCAAGCCGCTCACCCAGAAGAGCAGCCATCTATTCTTGGTCGAAAACCCATCTAAGAAGTTTACGTGGTGTCGAAAGTCACCGTCGTATAAGAGCTTTATTTCACCATACCTATGGTCGACGCCATTCTAAGTACCGTCAAATTCCACCTCTATGCTCCTATGATCTCGGTCCCACCATTCTGAATCAAAGCTTGCTTTATGTATTGTCGACGGGAACGTTGGTGGAGGATTTCAAATTTGGTGGTGGTTGTTTATTCTACCATAACAGGCTTTGATTTTAGTGGTGGGTGTCGGTTAATCAATAGAGAAAAATTGGAGACGGAGGAATGCTTGGCGGGATCATTTAGGGTTTCAGAAGAGTATTTTTGATACAATTCTAACAACTTGCTCCGTTATTCCGAAAGTTCTGTAGGTCAGTTTTCTTATTTCAAAGACATTCAAAAAATGGTGTTCATTTCTAAGACGAGCTCAAATATTGATTAATTTATTTACATTATATCTGATACAGATTTAATTCGCTTTGTTAAGAAAGGAAAAACAAAGAAAACCAGTTTCCTCCAACAATTCCTTTTCGTCCCAGTTTCTGTGCCGTTGTGCAAAAATTCCATATTTTCAAGCAATAGAAAAATCATTTTCATCTATCGAAGGGACGAACAAAGAAACGACTGGAACAATTGTGATGCTAAAGAAACAAAAACTTCGACATACAAACCAAAACTGAGTAATAAATATCCAGTCACACTAATCTCATATGCCCCGAATATCAAACAAGTTAAGATGCATGATATAAAATACACAATTATTCTAGTTAATCCTGCCACTCTGGGAGAATTTGAGATAAATAGTAAGAGCATGGCAAGCAGGCACCTCATTTGGCACCCAATGTAGGGAAGTGGCCTGGATCTTCGATTGAAGGTGCTTGTATATGACTTGTTCCACTGTGGCCTCCACGGGAACCACGCCCCCGACCCCGACCACCAGTACTGTAGTAACTCTCACCCTCAGCAGGCTTCAAGAATTCGTTGATGCTGACAGACTGACCATCCAAATAGAAAAAAGTTCAGTCAAAATTTTCCGTTCCCACCCACTCCCCTCAATAGAAAGCAATATCTCATGCACAGGTTGGGCTAAAAGCCTAAAATACGATAAAGCTACTTTCAGGTAAAACTGGTTCGAAGAACATAACTTTTTCCTTAAAAAGTAAAATAAAATTACCCATCTCAATGGCAAATCTTCCGTTTATGCTATACTATTAATACAAGTAACTTTCTTATTTTAACTGTCACCAATAAAAAATTGTTTATAATAATGTTAAAACTTAAATTTTATTTACGAGTAAATTTACTTAAGGTAAACTTAGATATCATTTAGAAGTAAATTTACTTAAGGTAAACTTTTAAGCTTGGCCAAACATGACCTCCTGAATAGATAACGATCAAAATCAAACTGAGTACTTAGAATTTTTGTAACACTACCGATTTAAGCAACACAATTTATATATGCAGTATATTCCTGACTACACATTGACTCACACCTCCATGTAGAGAAAGTATACATGGACAATACTTACCTTTTTAGCTCTCTCTTCTTTGTCAGCTAACTCTTTCCTCTTATCCTTCTCAGATCCCTACAGGATGCAATAAAAATGAGGATAAACGCATCAGTGCTCGAAGCACGTGGAAGATAAATTATGAAATGATTAAGCAAAAGTCAATTGTGCAGGGACGGTCAGCGGATTCACCAATTTGATGAATATATCATCACTGCTTTTCTTGTTCGCAAGTTGTTGCATGGATTCAAATACTTTCATGTCAACCTTCCTTTCCTCAGTTTTAAGAATATGGAGAGCCTTCCTTTTCTCTTCCAGAACCTTCTCATACTCTTCAAGTGTCATCTCCTGAATTTTCAAAACAGTTAGCCTGGAGATGCATGTGATGGACTCAATCACCTGGACACTGATCAAATGCGTATGCTATGTTTTGAGACATTCTTAATCTGCTTGCCACTGAGTTCCTCATTTAAATGGCAAAAAGTTTGTACTAGAGGTAACTAAGAAGGCTAATAGTGTGTTTGGCTGTAACATATCTAGGACCCTTTATCAACGTCAAAGATCTCTAAATGATGAAGGATTAAATAGTGGCCCGTGAAAGAAGTAGAAACTACAATTTAAATAATTGAATCAAGATTAATGTGTGAATTACTTCACCTTATTCTCAGGATCCTTCTCTTCGACTTCTTTTGCAGGAGTTTCTGTGTTTCCATTCGCTGCATCCTCCTCTACAGCAGGCTTCTCAACATTCAGATTTTTCTCACCTTCATTAACTTCTTCAGTGACTCTAAATAAGAAAAGGTAATGGAGGAAACACTGGATTAACAAGCACAGACAGATCAAAGTAAAACACGTGAAACAGAGAACAAGTCATCATATTAATAGTCTTATGGCTGAAGGCAACAAGGAAATACTGACCGAGTGAGTTCATCAGTCTGAGTTCCCCAGTTACCTTGGCCAGATCCTTCACGTTTTATATCATTTCTGCATAAAAAATGAGTTTGCAATTTAAAATAGATGTTGAATGTTGAATCACAAAAATCAATAACACAAAGATATAGCAAATAGATGGGATATATACCCACGACCAGATCCACTATGGCGATCAAACACTCTTCGAGGTCGTTCCCGTTCCCGTTCCCGTTCCCCTTCCCCAACATAGCTGTTTCTGAAACCACCTGGGCGACCACCACGAAAAGGATCACGAGGACTGCCAAAGCCACCACTCCTCTCAGAAGATTTTCCTGTATCAGGCCCTTCGTTTGCAACTATTCCACCAGAAAAATCCCTGTTTTTGTATAAATTCTCACTGTTGCTTAATTCTCTGTTATACCCACTACCACCAGCACGTCCATGCCCATATCCACGTCCACCACCACGGCCTCCTCTTGCATATTCAGATTTTCCCTCCCTGACTACTCAAATGAACAATTGCACAGCAATAAATGCTACCATACAGGCATAAAAGTTCTCACACACTCAAAAACTAGTGAAATTAAGTTAGCACACCCATTGATAAAGAATTTGAGAGAATAGCAGGATGACCTAGACATGGAACAAGCCCCCATAACATAGAGAATATGCATTTATGCACTAGTATCAACCTTTGTTTCTAATCAAAATTCAACCAAATGCTCTTTCACAGTGCAATACTTCCACATGAACACAAACACAATAAATATGTTTGATGTAAATACATTTTAATCGTCAAACCTTTGTCTATGATTCTATATCTCACAATCGAATATATATATAAAAGAAGAGGAAATAATGGTTGTATAATGGGATGACCAATATAACATATATACCAAAAAAAAGTAAGCCTATAGTTGGTCCCCATTTTTCAAAAACTCATTTGCAGCCACACATTCTACCATAAAATAATTTTACATGTAAACCGAAAACTTTTCCTTGTTTTTTAACCACACATTCTTCAAAAAATCACTATTCCAAAATATATTTTCTTATCAAAATGGGGCTCAAACAGGGGCTAAGTGTTTTCCAGATAAATGAGGTTGGAAAACCAATCATTCATATAGAAGCATATATTTAAAAAGGCACATGTGCATGAAGAACAGCGCAAAAGCAGTGCAGGATCGCTTCTTTAATAGGAATAATCCTCGCTAACAACTTTACGAACAGTTCTAATTTGTTACATGGACATCAACTCAATGAGAATTAGAAACCCCTCATCATCAATTAGGTATTTCATAAAAGAGGGGAAACAATATAGACTCCAGAATCTTGTTAATAAAGAAAATTGACATGCACAAAGAGATGTGTAGAATGGTAGCCACTTGAACTGGGTATAAAAAGAGGTGAGGTGCTATCTATTTCGAGGATTAATAACTACATAATAACAGAATCTTAAGCTGAAAAAATAAATAAAAATATAATTCACATTTAAGCCTAAACTATCAAAAACTTAGTTAACTATAAAATGGAAATTGATAACATGACAGAAGTATTATAGCAGAAATTAAGCCAAAATAAACAAAAATTCACTTTTAAGCAAAGACCAAAACCATTAATAATTCTAGAGTTGTATTCACTTTGAGTAATGTTATTTAGCCCCCAAAGGGGTTGCAACCCCATTTAGGTAGTGTTGATGTAGCATTAAATCATTTAATTTCACCCTTCATTTAGCCTATTATTTAGCCTATTATTCATTAATTTTTTTCATTCTTTGTTTTCAGTAAAAATAGATCTGAAATTTAATCTACTGAACAAAAATCATTGCCATGAGAAAGAGACGTTTAAAATGTTCAAGATTATACTTTCAAATTAGAGATTTTTACTGTTCTTTGCATGTTGCTAATTATTTTTTATTGTTAGTGTCACATCCTTGTAAAAGACTTGCCTGTTTCATTAAAAGAATTTTAAGAAAAAGATCCTATAACTGCCCCAATATTGCCGTGGAATCATTCGTGAAATTCAGAAACTATGAAGAACTGGTATTTCAGCAGCTTACTGTACAGAGCAAAAAATTAAAAAAAAAAATCTGTAACCAAAGCTCTATCGTGCTTGTCCCATAGGCAAAAGTTAAAAAGGATGTTAATTTGCACATTCACCACCCATACAGCACAAAATAGAGAAGCAAATTTTCTTATATTCACCGATTTCTTCTAAAAAAAAATTTATTTTTTATTGTTTGCATTTTAAAAATTCGAGAATCAAAATATTCAAATACTCGATAGAAAAGAAGAGAAATTTCCGAAACAAATATTAGCGGCAATACATACATTCACGTATACATATACTCACACACGCCGCACGCAGAGAGAGAGAGACAAAGACAGAGAGCTCACCAGCCTGAGCTGGTGGGAGAGGCTTGTACGGGAGTCTAGCGGAAGCTGGCTTATTCGGCTGCTGCGCCTGCTGCTTAGCAGCGGGAGCCAGAGATTTCTTCGGCTCAATCTTCTGAATCAGCTGCAACGGGTCTTCCGTATCATCGTCCCCCAGCAAATCAAACGGATTCAGTGTCGCCATTCCTCCCGCAGCACTGAAAGCAAAACCCTAGCTTTCGTGTGTGTCAGAAAAATTAACCCCTAATTGAACTATTTATTCATTATTACTGTCCAAAAATAACAGATCTCTGAACTTTAAGAAAGGATCGAAAAAGGAACGAGAAAGTAGGGTTTGGTGAAACCGTAGCCGCAATGTTCAGACATTCAGTGCAAGAGAAAGAGAGAGAAGTGAGAGGGTGAGGTTTTAACTTTTAGCCCTCTGTTCCGTACATATTCTCTCGAAATACGTTTTTTTAAAATTCATTTTCATTCACGCTTTTTCAATAAAATAATATTTTTCACATTAATAATTTTTTCTTATTTTTTAACAACATATTTCTCATCATATCGCTGTTTAAAATGCATTCTCTCCTCAATAATATTCAGACCCTTATGTTTTAATTGAAAATCGAGAATTTATTCTTTCTTTTTCTTTATTTCTTAGGGGGAAAAAAAAATTACTTTTAATAGATGGTTTAAAATTACTCAGTCAAGTTGATTCCTGTCCAATTAAATAGACATCGATTCTATAAAATCATGCTTATATTTGCTTTCTCAGTGAGAAAACGATACAAAGAGGTGTAGTTGGTACGAGGATTTGTGTTTGTACAGTGGTATCATGGGGTTCAACTCATAAGAAGGTGACGTGAATTTGAAATCCAAGATGGAAGATGGAGATGGACAACTCGAGAATAGGAGCACAAATAGAATAGAAGACGGTAATAAAAGTATTTCAAAAAATATTTGTGCAATATAAAGTTGTTTGTGAAGTGTGAATGGATCAAATGTGGTGTTTCTATATTGCAGCTTGCAAGCCATTTCAAGCACATTTATCTTGATGTTTCTAGAAGTATAATTTTTTTCGTTTCAAGTGTGATCTTTGATTCCTAGATTTAAATATGTATAATTTCTGCTATGAATCATTATTGACAACCATTCTTAAATTAATACATCAAATCGGATGTGGATGAATATAATTATAAAAAATATACATTCCAAGAATTTGTTAGTCGTTCAGTTCAAACGTCAATATAAATATATATTCAATGTACCAAATTGAATAAGTCTTTGTTTCGGAGAGTTAAAAAAATGATTTTGAAAAAAATGAGGGATGGGTCCCGTGAAATGAGTGGTGAAGAAAGTGAGTAGAAGATTCTTAATCCTTGTTTTGAGCCCTATATTTTTTAGAATAAATTTTACAAAAATTGATTTTTAGAAGAATGTGTGGTTAAATAGTATGGAAAAATTTTATAATTACATAAAATAATTATTTTATTGAAAAAAATTGTTGTTGAATATGAATTTGAGAAAACGAGTTATAAGAAATGGGGATCAAACTCGGACGTAATTTTCTGTAAAAATGTATATGATGCGGTTAGAGGACTTGAGTTGATTTTAATTATGGAGATATACATCACCGAGAAAGAAAAATAATTCTACTTTAAATGAAAATGAAATAGTAATTGTTGTAAATAATATGATTATTAGTGAATGACAATTATACATATACAACCCTAGTTTTTATTACAATTGTATCGTTAATTGTTGAGTTAATTGTTTCAATAATCACTCAATTTATACCATGATCACGGTTTACTCACTGAACTTCAAAGTGCTTCACATTGCTCACTGAACTTTGTTCGTATGCACTCCATCCATCATCCTTAAAAATTCGTTACCTTATTCGCTGACGTGGCTAACAAAAATCTGATGTGGCAACTTACGGCAGTTAAAAAAATTATAACTCGGCCAAACTATTATTTCATTACTCATCCAACTTACACTTGGTCACAGTTAATTCATCGAACTTCAAAATACTTCCCAATGGTCACTCATCTTTTAGATGTTGCACTCCATTCATTATCCGCCATATTTTGTTCACTTCATTGCTAATTTATTGTACGAAAATTCCATGGATAAGTTACAATCATAAAAAAAAATTAAAACATAGCCAAATCATCAACTCACAAAAATTACCATATGTGAAACGCGACTTCTACACCCCTCATAAACTTCTTTAAAATCCAATAAAGCGTCCCCAATTTCAGCCCAAAAAAACTTTAGTGATAAGTTCATTTTGTACACTTATTTAAGCCTTTAAATTAGAGTATTTGTTCGATATTTTAATGAATTATGGCTTAAATCTATGTATATTGTGTTTGTTAGGTAAAGATTGATGAAATTGACGAAATTGGAGACAATGAACGAGAAAATGGTGAAATTGCAAGAAATTTAAACTTCGGGGATCAAAGTTAAAATATCCAATAGTTGATTTGAAAAAATCACACATGATCAATTGGATGCAATTAGAAGTCAAATGGTGAAATATAAATAAAGTATTTTCAAAAATCAATTTCCAGCTGAACAAATCATGCTTCAAATTTTAAGCCTCAAATTGAAACTTATGTTTTGCCCAGTAAATGTTTGAATTAGAAAAATGATATTTCTAAATGAATCATTAGGGGTGCTTTATTGGTTTTAAAAAAGTTTATAGGGTCGTGAAAGTCACGTTTTACATATGATGATTTTGGTGAGTTGATAGTTTGTTGAGTAGTAATTTTTTTTAATATTTGTAACTTATCACGTGAAATTTTTGTTCGAACATTAGCAATGAAGGGAGCGAAATATGGCGGATGATGAATGGAGTGCAACATCTCAAAAATGAGTGACTATTGAGAAGTATTTTGAAGTTCGATGAGTAAACTGTGACCAAGTGTAAGTTGGATGAGTAATGAAACAATGGTTTGGTTGAGTTGTAATTGTTTTTAACGGTCATAACTTGTCAATTCAGATTTTCGTTAGCCACATCAACAATTAGGGTAACGAATTTTTGAGGGTGATGGATGGAATACAAACGGACAAAGTTCAGTGAGTACTGTGAAGCACTTTGAAATTTGATGAGTAAACCGTGACCATGATATAAGTTGGGTGATTATTGAAACAATTAACTCTTAATTCTTCCATATAGATATGGGGTTTTAATTTTTAATAAAACGCGCAAGTCAATTGATTTCTTTATTATTCTCTCTTTTCTCTCTATTTTATAACCTGTTATCAGCACGATATCTCAAAATCAAAATGAATTAGTTAGAATGCAATAATTTTTATAAGTATAATCATCTGTCACGTGTACCAAAATTAATTTCGTAACATCTAATTTTTTTCTTATAAACATATGCATCATAACGAGGTCGCCTGATTGTTTGATAATATATATTTCTACCCAACTTTTCTGCCCAGCCTTTTGAAATACATGGGGAAAGGCATGTGAGTACACGTATATGTATACTTTTTCAATTCATGCCATAATGATGCATGTCATTATTAGAAAAGAATAGAATCGAAAAATAAAAAGTTGTCGATAATATTTTTGCATATGATGTATTGCATCATATAACGAGGAATCAAAATATATTCGTTGAAGTATATCGATCGAATAAATAATTGGCCAAATAAATGAACACAATCCTTGCAAAATTTAATTTATTAGAGAAATTTGAAGTTTCTGGATCTACAGTCCGAATACCAAAAGGTGTATACTTATGCAAAATGAAAATAAAAAAATAAAGTCTTAATATGAAATGTACGACTCTTTACATAATGAATTTCGTGAAAACTTTTGAAAATAGATAAAGTATCATGTGGTGAATGTAATTACAAGTCTTTATTTTATTAGTCTAATAGTGCATGAAATTTGATATGCATATAATAAATTTGATTATAGTCAACTCATATAGCATGGCTATTAATGTTACCTTAAAAGATTTATTATGCATGAATCATATAATTCAAGAGATATTATCATGAGGATGAGTAAATAAGCATTGGACTCTTTTTCCTTGACTAAGGTTTTGTCTCACTGGATTTTCCTTGCAAAGTTTTCAACGATACAACTTTTGTAGCATACTTAAAAAAATAATGTACTATTTTTCCTTCATTAAGATTTTTTCACAAGATTTTTCATAATAAGATTTTAATGACGCATATTCTTTGTATAATGAATATTCATAACATAAAAGGCGTTCTTTGTGTAATGGATATTCATAAAATAAAAGATATTTACCATCAAAGTATATTCTTATATATATGACACTCTCAAAGAGATCAATAAGAGTTAGCTATTTTTCGAATCAACATGTTAATACAGTTATCAAAAGTTGATAAAATATCTCATATGAAGGTGATGTTATTTTAAGGCTATAACAAGACAACACGAAACATGTTTCACCAGAATTGCAACATTGAAGACATTGACATACAAAACATGAATGATTTGATACAAGAATTTTTATTTTTAAAAATCACGGGGAGCAACTTTACTCTTTTTTCTTAGCTCAAGTTTTGTCTCATTTAATTTTCTTAACAATGTTTTAATGAAGCGGATATTCTGTAATGTGTCATTTAAGGGGTATTGCAAATAATATGATTATTAGTGAATGACAATTATACATTTGCAACCCTAGTTTTTATTATCATTGTATCCCTAATTTTTTCATATAAATATGAAGCTTTTGTTCTTAATAAAACACACAAGTTTATCGTCTTCTCTCTCTCTCTCTCTCTCTCTCTCTCTCTCTCTATTTTATAACAGTAATTGAATTTTTAGAGAATCAATTCCTTCCTTTTTAAATCTTTATTATGTGTAATTCATGTGTTTCATGTGTTCTCTGTACAGATATGGAAGTAGATGAGTTTGTTGAAGTGTCTTCTAATCTGTTTGTCACTAGAGGATTTTTTTCACTATAGATTGACAAGATCTATGAAATATTATTAGTTTTGCTTAATTTTCGTGGTGAATGCATTATCTATTTCATGTGATACGCTCATATATGTTAAGGCAGGCTGGCCTGATTACTATTTCATAATGAAACATAATTTCAGTTCCAAATGATAAAAATGGACGAGCCCGATAATCTGTTCAATAAATTGCTTCTCAAAGACTTGTTCTTTTTCCAAAATATCGATCTGTGTTGTAAGTTGCAACGTCAATACATAGCAAAATAGTGAAATCTGTTGTGGAGTGATAATTAGCAC
Source organism: Fraxinus platypoda (assembly GCA_903798405.1). NCBI lineage: Eukaryota > Viridiplantae > Streptophyta > Magnoliopsida > Lamiales > Oleaceae > Fraxinus > Fraxinus platypoda. Next base: position 15,203 of record CAIGRT010095501.1, on the reverse strand, counting down.
ATTGTGTTGGATATTGTTCAAATTAATAATGATGAGTAATTTTATTTTTCTATCGGATAATGAGGAGTGATTTTAGAAGTAATGGAAGTGGTCAATCATGAGAAAATATGCGAAAACAAAATGAAAACAAAAAACAGTGAAGGCTGAACTTGTGTTGCAATTATAGGGGCAAATTTGATGAACTGAGTGGGCACCCGATTTTGTAATAGGAGGCCATCCAGTACAGAAATATGATCGTTAGGGTTTTGAATTCTAGTGTCATTTTGAAGGGTTTCATACCTTTTTGGCTTGATTTTTTGTATCTTTTCGTGCATGGAGATTGGAGTATTATATATATGGATGGTTTTCATGTAGAAAAACATATCATAAATATCAAATTGATACACTTATATCCAAATCAAAAGATCAAATCAAGTTTTATATACTTGTTTTAAAAGTTCTTTTCCAAGTTTTGTTTTGTTTGATTCTATCTTGGATTAAGGTTTTTTTAGTCCTGCAAACTATTTGCTATTGAAGCCTTCAAGCACTTATCCCGATGGCGGCAAATATCATTTGAGGACAGTGATTCATACTCGTGTTCTAACCTTCTATTTTAGCGAAATTCTTGTTGCTGGTTTTTCTTGTTCTTCATCAACTTTTCTCAACAATCTTAAATGATACTTTCAACATGGAGAACGAGACAACTATGGCTATGATAAAGATGATGAATCAAAATCTTCTGAGGCTTGATGGATTCGATTGGTCGAACTTTACATCATGGAAGGACAAGTTGAGATTTCTTCTTACAACCTTGAAAATCTTTTATATCTTGGATTCGGACTAGGCACCATTGCCGGAACCAACCCCAAATGACAACGACGAAATAAGGGCGAAAAGGAATAATAAGATGAATTGATATGTAAAGGACACATTCTGAATTCTCTCTACAATCGCCTCTATGATCTCTACCCAAATAACAATTCGAAAAATGAGATATGAGAATCGTTGAAAACCAGATACAAGGTCGAGGAGGAAGGTCGCAAAAAGTTTATGGTCACAAAAAGTTTCTGATTTCTAAATATTTTAATTTCAAATTTTTGGATAACTTGCCATTGTTAGGACAAGTATATGAGTTGTAAGTTATTGTAAATAAAATGGAGGCTATGAAGATTGATCTTCCCGAAACATTTCAAGTTGGTGCAATCATTGCGAAATTGTCATCTTCATGGAAGAGTTAGATGAAGAATTTTTTTCACAGATCCAAAGATTATTCTTTGGAAGAGATTCAAAAGCATCTTCGCATAGAGGAAGAGTCAAGGGCACGAGATGAGCATGAATATTCTTATGAGGGCACTTCGAAAGCCCATGTCGTGGATCAACCAAACAAATAATACAAGAATTCCAAGAAAATGAAATCCTCAAACCCCAACAAAAATAATAAGAAGAAATTCAAAGTTTCTTATTATGTGTGTGGGAAAGTCAAACATTATACTCAAGATTGTAGACATTGCAAACAACCAACACAAGAAGGCAGAGTAAACTTCGTTGACAACATTATTGTTACCGTGAGCATTGTGAATTCGGTCAAAGGAATGGTTCATGGATGGTGGTATAATACTTGTGCCACCATACATGTGTGCAATAATAGATCCCTTTTCAAAATATGTGAAGAAGTGGATGACGAACACATTCAAATGGGGAATGAAGTTCAATCAAAAGTTGTTGGTAAAGAAAGCATAGATTTACAATTTAAGTCCGGCAAGAAGATCAAACTAATAAATGTATTGCATGTACCGGGTATGAATAAAAATCTTGTAAGTGGTGATTTGTTGAGAAAATTGAGAATTAAGTCCACATATGAGTCGGGCAAATTTATACTGGAAAATGCTACTTTATTGATGGAATGGTCAAACTTTATATTATTGACAATAATATCATTAAAACTGCAAATATAAATTATGTTGTTGAGTCTATTTCTTTATGACATGATAGACTAGGACATGTTGATTTTTTTACTTTAAAAAGAATGATTAAAATCTGAATGATTTCACGTTAAAACATAGAACATAATAAATGAGAATTATGCATTTAGTCTAAAATGATTAAGAAACATTTTCACAGTGTTAAAACGAAATCTAATTTGCTAGACTTACTTCATTTCGATATTTGTGAAATAACTGGAATGTTGACTAAAGGAGGTAATAGATACTTCCTAATATTCATAGATGATCATTTTAGGTTTTGATATATATACTTCATGAAACATAAGGATGAAGCCTTTTAACATATTTAAGATATACAAAGTTGAAGTAAAATCAATTAAATAGAAAGATTAAAATTCTTAAAATCATGGAAGCCAATGTTACTATTGAATCATGTGAAGTAGAGTTCTTTGAAAATATGTTATCTTCAGATAATATTTCTCTAAGGAAATCTCGAGTGGAGATTCCTATTTTTGCAAGATCACAAGTAAAAACGCCTTTCGAGAATGCTGAAACAAGTTAACTTTGCAGAAGTAAAAGAGCTCGAAAAGATAAAGTGCTATGGCCGGATGAATTAGACTCTCAACTTATTTCTTTCTATTTAGTTGAGGGAAATAAGAAAAGTGTCACAAGAACTACTCTGTATATTCTTCCAATGAAAATCGATCCTAAAACTTATCAAGAAGCAATGTCATTTAGATGTAGCACAATTTGGAAATATGTTGTAAATGATTAAATTGATTCAATAATGTCAAATAGCACTTGAAATTTAGTCTATTTACCACTTAAATCAAAATCTATAAGTTGCAAATAGGTATTTAGGAGGAAGTACAATGGCGATGGTACTCTTAATACCTTTAAAGCTAAGTTAGTGGGCAAAGGATATCGACAAAAGGAAGGAATAAATTACTTTGACACATATGCACCAATTGCACGAATAAAATCAATTATGATTATATTCGCTTTAACTTCTATCTATAATTTGTATATACATCAAATGGATGTTAAAACGATATTCTTAAATGGGGATCTCGATGAGGAGGTCTACATGGAACAATCAGAAGGTTTTATTCTACCTGAAAATGAGGATAAAGTAGGCAAATTAATAAAATATTTATATGGATTAAAACAAGTACCAAAGAAATGACACAAAAAGTTTGATTAATAATAATATTTTTTAGATTTAAACATAATAATGTTGATAAATGTTTAATATTCAATAGTCGGGTTAATTATCTCATTAGTCACTGAACTTTGGCCAAAGTTCAGTGACTAATGGGGTAATTAACCCGAGTTTTCTCCATACACTTTTTCTAATTGTTCTATAATCCTTTCTATACTTATTTCTACTTCTGTTTTTTGGATTTTTTTTATACATTACCCTTTTATTTCTTATCTCATTATTCACAGTTGGTTTTTTCTCCATATCACCATGCTGGGCTGGCT
>CAIGRT010095501.1:0-11597 GCA_903798405.1 Fraxinus platypoda | reverse complement strand
AAAGTTCAGTGACCAATGGGGTGATTTTTTGAAAGTTCAGTGACTAATCAAGTAGTTTTTAAAGTTCAGTGACCTGGTGGAAACTTTGGCCAAAGTTCAGTGACTAATGGGGTAATTAACCCTTCAATAGTCTGTGATAATCAAGTTATGTTGATTTGTTTATACATGGATAACATGTTTATTGTGAGCAATTAAATTCAAGGTATAAAAAAAATAAAGACGTTTGCATCTTCCACGTTCAAAATGAAAGATTTTGATCAAGTTGATACCGTACTAGGTATCGAAGTCATCGAACCAAGTGGGGGTTATATGTTAAGTCAATCACATTATGTTGAGAATGTCATTAATAAGTTCAAAAACTTGAACATTAAATAGGCTAACATTCCATTTGATCCAAATTTAAAACTTGTAAAGAATTACAGAAAAGCTATATCACAACTTAAGTATACAAGTGTTATCAAGAGTCTAATGTATGTTGTGCAATGTACAAGACCCGACATAGCATTTGCAATTAGTAAATTTAGTCGGTTTACTAGAAATCCAAGTGAAGAGCATTGGAAGGCTATCAGAAAGGTTCTTGGTTATTTGAAGAAAACCAATTATCTAGGTCTCCAATATTCTAAGTTTTTGGCAATTCTAGAAGGATTTATCGACGCTAGTTGGATATCTAATGTTGGTGAGAGTAAATCAACCTTAGGTTGGGTATTTATCCTTAGAGGAGGTGCGGTCTCCTAGAAATCCAAGAAACAAACGTTTATTACTCACTCAACTATAGAATTAGAATTTGTGGCATTGTCTGAAACCGAAAAAGAAGATGAATGGCTTCGGGATTTTATGTATGAAGTTCCATTAGGAGAAATGAATAATTCTTCCATATCCATCTTATGTGATAGTCAAACACTTTAGTTAGAGCATACAATAAAGTGTATAATGGTAAGTATAGACATAAGAGTCTAAGACATAATTATTTGAGAAAATTAATCAAAGATGGAATAATTTTCACTTACTTATGTGAAGTCAAATAAAAATTTGGTTGACACGTTCACTAAATCACTCATAAAGGAATTAGTATGGATAACAACTAGTAGGATGGAGGTTAAAACTCTGTAATTAAATCCATCAATAACGACAACCTTACCTGACTGTATTAACAAGTATACTTGTGGTTCAAAGAGTAACAACAAGTTATTCGATAAGTGGATAGATTCAACACTTAATTATTCTTTAAACCTTATCCTAGGTTATAAGTGTTGGTTGTCATGAATACGAGGTTTGAGTTTCAATAACTCTTAATAAAGTTCGGATCAGTGGATCAAGTATTTCTAAAAGTGAGAAAGATACTATAAGAACTTTACATATACAAATTTCGAGATGGTAATAGAGAGTTGGGATTTTTCTCTTAAAAGTTTATGAATAAGAGAAACGCAAGGCCATAAGAGCGTTAAACGAGATTGTATGGAACTTAAAACACTTGATACTTGTGTGTGTGATTTCACTGGTATCATCACAAGGAATAATAGGTTCAAAGCTTTTATGTTACCTATGATTTCGATGATCACTTTGTGAGATTTACACTAAGGTTGGATTTAAATCGAAAGATATACATACTCTATGAATAAGTGTAGTTAATCTTGAGTTTGTACTTATTTTATATTTGAACAAGTGGGGGATTGTTGGATATTGTTCAAATTAACAATGACGAGTGATTTTGTAAGTAATAGAAGTGGTCAACCATGAGAAAAACAAGTGAAAATAAAATGAGAACAAAAAAGGTAAATGCCGAAAAATGGCATGGGCGAAGGCTGGGTGGTCGCCCGGCCCTGTGTTGCAATTACAGGGGCAAATTTGATGAACTGGGTGGGCGCTCGATTTTGCTTGATGGGGTTTTGAATTATGGCGTCATTTGAAGGGTTTCATACCTTTTTGGCTTGGTTTTTGCTTCTTTTCGTGCATGGAGGTTGTAGTATTATATATATGGATGGTTTTCATGTCGAAAAACATATCACAAACATCAAATTGATACACATATATCCAAATCAAAAGATCAATTCAAGTTTTTTATATTTGTTGTAAAAGTTCATTTCGAAAATTGGTTTTGCTTGATTCTAACTTGGATTAAAGTTTGTTTACTTTTGCAAACTATTTGGTAATGAAGCCTTCAAGCACTTATCACGGTGGCGGCAAATATCGTTTGAGGACAATGATTCATAATCTTGTTCAAATCTTCCATTTTGACGAAATTCTTGTTGCTAGTTTTTCTTGTTCCTTATCAACTTTTCTCAACACATTGATTTTGTATCCACTCATATGACTCGATTTGAGCTTCATATGATAGGTTACAAAATTCAACTAAATTTTGTACGGTGCCTGATTGTGTATATTATGTGCTTGAAAAAAAATACTTCCCATTTATTTTGATAGGCGATTTGCCTTCTCATGACGCCATCCAAGCTGTTCTTTGTTCAATCCGAGTTATCAACCTGCTAGAGAATGCAGAAAGATTGGGGGAAGGCGTAAGATGAATCAGCTCCTCAACATTTTACTAATGTATAATTTTTTACTTAGCTGGCTGCATTTTTTACAGTTCCATTTAGATAATTGTACTTGGTATGTTTTTAAAGTCATGTTTGACGTACAAATTTGTTAACAACTTTGTTTACATAATGTCACGTGACATTATGTCATTCGACAGTTTTAACAAAAAGTTACTTTTGTAGCCACAATTTTTTGCCAACACACCACAGTGTCAACAAAGTTGCAATGGATGATTGTACAAATAGTAAAATCCATGTTTTTATCATTCTTATCGAGGACTGTGACGTGTCAGTATGTATTAAAGAACTCAGCTGCAAAATAATGTGGAATTTGAAGGGTGAAAATTCTAATAATATTTCCTTATTTTAGTGATATTATCATAGTCCAGGAAATCTTTATATATAATTATGTCATTTTTCTTGCTCCCTTGAGGAGAATTCTCATTTATTTATCTCTGCTGGGAATAAATTAGTGCATGTTTTGCGAGGCTTAAAAAATGTACATTAAATAAGTAAGCTTTCAAATAAATAATTTGTTTGCTATGAAAATTAATGAGTAACTTAATTTAAAAGTAATATCAAAATAACTCTTACTTTCAAGTAAGAAAAATTAAACTCTAAACGAGTTGCAATTAATTTTGTAAAGTTTATATCTTTACTATTCATTTTATTTTTAAATTTGATGGGTATTTGGGTATCAAAAGTAGCTTTTATTTTAAGAGTAGATATTAGAAAATCAGTCGTACTTTGTCACAATAGGTTAGGGTAGTCTAACCTAAGAATATATTGTTTACTTGGTTGCCATTTTCAAATTTAGCCAATGTGCGCTTTTACCTTAATATGATCCAGGTGGCTCGTTCGATAACATAAATTTTGAAATATTTTAAACGGATTGATTGTTTATTTAAATATTTTGATTTTCGATCTCCTCATGAATCTTGAAATTTGTCTTGAAATATCAACTTTATTAAGTAGTCTATTTGGATCTACCTTCCACCTCTTGACCACACCTAAGAACCCAGTTGGAGATCCAAGAAAACCGCTGTAAGCAATAAAGAAGCTGCTATTTAACTTGTAATAGAAGACTAAAGATTTGGTTCATCACTAATCTGTTTTTCAGACAAGCTTTTGAGGAAACAATCCAAACCAACATGCAATCTGATAGTCCATGTTTCTTGGCAGTTCAGTACTAAACTTCCAGCAAGAGGTAGTTGAGAAAACTTCTCTCATGGTTTTTCTTGCTACATGCAGCTGGGGACGTACCCCGTGTTTCTTGGAGACAATTTGATAGTACTCTACAATATTAAAGAAATATATTTTTATAAAAGAAAAAAGTATTTCTTATAAATTTGTACTATACGATACTATGTCTACAGTTGGCGTTCAGGCATTCATGTTTGATATATTAAACTAAACAGTTACAGACCGATTATATAAAAGAAAGGGGTGTGCCAGAATTTAAACAAAAGCAAAAGGGCAATCAACTTATTCATCTGCTGGAAAGCACTGAATATCTGGACTCGTAATTGTGCAAGCAATTTTTTTTACAGAGTTATTCCTATCCCCACATATTTACATACTGAAAAGCCAAATTAACATAAACTGTCAAAAAACAAGCCCACCGCCGAAAAAGTGTGAGGCGTTCTATTTTCAGATTGCCTCCAAACCAAATAATAAGCAAAAAAGACACAATATAAGGTAAACTATAGATGCTCATCTACTTAATGGCATAATAGCGGACACAAACTGCCTCAAGTGCCTCTGTGATCAAGGCAGAAAAACTGGCCATAGATTGGAAAACTCCAGGTAAACCTGTCTGAATGTTATTTAGTGTCATTGCTCGGGTCACCTCGACTGCCTTCAAGTGTTTCAGCATCTCATCTTCAACCCGTCTTTGGCAAGTTGCAAGCTTGGCTTTTTTATCGACTAGCGGGTCTCGTGCATCCAAAGCATGCCCATTATCAGGCCCAGTTTCAGGTAGGCCAATGCCGACCACAGAGTAGGAGTGATAATACTTCTTCTCAATGTTCCTGAGAGAGGACGCTTTTTTTTCAAGCTCATTCGATGCAGTTTCTGTTCGTTTCTTGATCTTGAGCTCCTCGGTTTGTTTCAAAGAGATTGAATGAACCACATTAATGAAGCTTTTGATGGCTTCGGATGCTACTGTATTTGGGATGCGGTCGAGTGTAAGTTTCCACTCATCACAGAAGGCAAAAGCCTCGGATTGTTCCCAGTTGTCGTTAGTTGGTGCATTGTTGACTGGAAGGAGAGTAAGCTTGAACCAGCCATGTAGAGAACGGATAAAATCCTGTTGAAATGTTATCATACGGCAGAAACTAGAGTGCCAGGCTGATACTGCTGACTCGAGATCACGTGTAGCCTGCCTGTGCAAATTAGAGGTCGATTCACCTTTGGTTGCTCGGTTAACAAGTCCCCGCACTTGCTGCACAATGTCATTCTGGACGTCATGAAATTGATGCATTGATTTCCACATGTACATGAACCTAAATTCATTTATCAATATAAACATTAGCTAGAATCATATTTTTAAATGAATCAACATTAAATATTAAGAAAATTTGAACAGAATAATTTATCTTTGTATAGAATTTCTGGAAAATCGATTTTCTAATTCAAGAAACACAAAAGGAGATTGTGCTTACCCATGACAAAGTTCACCAAGCTGCGGGACGAGGTCAGAGTCTCTTAGACAGGTGATAGCAGAGGAGGTTGTAGACACAGCCTGAGACGTAACAAAAATTAGGGATTGCAACCTCTGTATTGATGCCTTCGTTTTATCCAACTTGGCTTCCTCATTCCCCCTGTACTCCTGACTTTGAAGTGCTGCCAACTTTTTCTCGTGCTCAATTTTTACTTCTTCTCTAGCCTATGTTCATTGTCATCCAGACATTAACAGTTAAACCAGTAGAATGAAGCAAAGCTAAATAATTTAAAGTTCCACGTGTTTCAGATGCTTAACTTTTATCCTGGAAGTTGAATATCAAGAACTATACATTCATTTTAAAAGACATGCTTACGAGCCTTTACAATTAACAATGAATGAACTGCTTATTGTTTGCAAGAAAAGCAAAAGTGAGGACTCTACGAGGCCTTCAAATTTTACTAAATGCATATTTACATCTTTACGGTTCGATCTTGAAAACAAAAATTGTTGACATAGGAATTTCTGGATCCTTATATTGTAAAGGCTATATGCTAACTACATTTGCACTACGATTTAATGACATATCAAGCAACTCGACCCGCTAAATATTAAATTCTGATAAATTAACTGTATATAAAACAGAGGTAGTTATTTAACATTAAAATTATTTCATATGTCTTTCCCTGTTGTCAGGCAAACATCAGCTAGTACCAAGGATATATTTAGTTGGGAAGGCAGACCCACCAGCATGTTCTAATGTGAAATCCTAAGAGATTGCCCAAGACAGGTGTTTTCATTAGCAGTTACTGATAAGCATAAACCAAAATGATACAAGTGCTAAATTTTTACAAGGCTCCTTTACTTTCAGGTGACTGTTTTGTAATTTCACCATAAATATACAACCCAGCAAAGAGATCACCACTTTGTGCCAACACAAAGAATCAATTAGAATGAAAATGAACTTAAAGTTATGAACGATGGATTAGATTGTTACCTTTACTTCTTGATATAGTTTCTTTTCCCAAGCCAAAAGCCGCTCCAAAGTCGAGCAAATGCTCTTTGGACCACCTGGCTGGTCGATTGAATTGGGATCCAACCGGTACTTAACGCCTATTGGAGGCTTCGATGTCCAGCTAGAGCTTAGGTTACTCAAAATTCCACTCGAATGATAGACAGTCTCTGTGATGCCAAATAATGAAAATCAATCAAAACATGAAGACAAAAAATCAATATCACTTAGAGCATTTCAATTCAAAAACTTCAATATCACTAAGAGCATTTCAAGTAGAGACTAGATTAAAAAGGCAAAGACAACCCAAACAATAATGTTTTATCATAGCTAAAGCTAATATTGAACTGTAAAAAGATGGATTCTTTTTAGCGATAAAAAGTTTTAAGAAAGAACTAACACTCTTGATAAGAACAAACATTCTTGATTCAAGAATCCAATAACTAAACTCACTTTTCAACTGCTTAAAGCTCCGGTCCAGCTGAGCCCGCCCGACCTCAAGCACCTCAGAAACCTGCTCACCTGCAGAAGCCGCCTTGTCGAAATACTCCCTGATTGCATTTACAATCTCTGCCAAATCCTTGTGCCTAACCACAATCCTCCTATCAGAATCAATCCCTTCACTAACACTATTCTCCCGTCTGACGGGTGACTTCCCGTCCCCGGATGAAAGCTTCTCCAGTTTTCTCGAGAACTTGGAATTCATATTCGCATTTGCATTCCCCACATGAGGAGGAGCCTCATCTTTCACTGATCCGAAATTCGACCAGGTCCCAGCATTAGATCTGGACTTCAAATCCTCCTCCTCATCCTCATTAGAAGAGCTTGTTGTACTACTATAATGATCATGATCATGATCACCCCAGTCACTACACTGCACCTCCTCCCTCTCCGTCTCCTCTTCTTCGCTTTCCCAGCTTTTCGGATGGAGTCCTTCCTTTCGCACTGGCACAGGACCTAGGCTCGTAGGTTTTCTGGGATAACTGCTGCTATTATCCGAATATCGGGAATATGATGAATAATTGGATGCTTTCTCATCAAATTGTCCGTTGCTGCTGCTAAAAGGATTTTGAAATTGATCTTCCAGATCGCGAACTTGGGAATTTGATGTAAGGATTGATTCCTTATCATCATCATCAACATTAGTGTAACGATCGTCTTGCTGTTGCCGAATTCGAGATGAATTCTTGTTATTTTGGAGTTGCCGGAAGTATTCGGAGTCGGGAGGAGAGGGCGGAGGATAGAAATTATCCCAGTTCCATACTGAGGATGCCTGGGAAGGGGTGCCGGAGTAAGTTGAATTAGCTCTCGCATCGTCAGTGAACTTTTGGTCGAATTTATGGGGCAGGGGTGAGGATGAAAAGCTTGAGTCAGAGAGTATGTGTGGTAGTTTGACGGGTTTTTTGCGACGCGGTGGGGGCTGCTGCTGGTGATGGGTGGAGGTGGTGGATAACGGAGGTGGAGGAGGGGGATGGAGAGAAGAAGGGCAAGGGGAAGAGATGTGATGAGCAGGAGGAGGGTTAAAGTATGGTTTAGTGGCGGCGGCGGTGTTTGAGACGGAGGAGGGGTTGCGGAGGAGCACTGCGGGGGTCTGGTCAGAAACGGAAAGGGGTTCACCGGAAGCAAATGTCACGAGAGCAGAGCCCGTGACGCGGAGGGAGCGGCAGTAATCAGAGTGGGCTGCGGCGAGGTGGTGGCGAGCAAAGACCGCTTCCTTCATCAGGCGGCGCCGCTCCTTGCATCGCCGCACCGTGTCCTCATTGTCCAGCTTCGATGCCGTGCACCCCATGCCACAACTCTATTGGCGTACAAAAAGATCAAAACCTTTTAGATTGCACTAACCCACCGATCCCGGCGGCGGCGGAACGAGAAACAGGGCCGGTGGCGCAGAAATATTTGCACAGTGAACCGATAATTTCACACACTAACTTCACTTCACAACACTACAGTCCTTCCAGTCAATCTCCACTTCAAGAAATTCCCTCTAAAACACTGATTATCATCGTCATATACAGTATTTAAAAATTAATTATTCATGAACTTGGGGACTATAAATAGCTGAACTTTGACTCAAGTCGTGGCTAAAATTTAGATGAAATATCTTAAAATTATACTCCCTCCGTCCCAAATATATAGGCCCAAATATATAGGCTGAGTTTCCTTTTTCTCTCGTCCCAAATAATAGGTTTGTTTCCTAATGTAGAATATTTTATTTTATTCTTTTACTAATATACTCTTATTAAATTTTCCCCACTTAATATGGAAACTTCTTGAAAATTCAAATTCTTTATTAATTTCAACAATAATTTAGTTTTACACACTGAAAATTAAATAAGGGTCAACTAGGAAAGATTTTGGCAAAAATTAATTTTCCAATGACATTAAATAAGCTGTCTTAATTCGTGTGAAAAACTAAACAAACCTATATAATTGGGACGGAGGGAGTATCAAAATATCCATCACTTGTTAAGCCCATGTTTGGTACACATTAAAATTTTCATTTTCATTCTTCTACTCATTTTCAACCACACATTCTTCAATAAAATAATATTTTCCATCACAACAATAATTTTTCCTTCTTTTTCAACCACAAATTCTCCATCAATCTACTATTTCAGAATACATTCTTCCAAAATAATGCGGCTCAAACACACCTTAAAAATTCATTTCATTTATTGACTCGACAGACGGAATACGTACGTGGCACAAATTTCAGTCTAATTCTATCTTTGTCGCGTGTAAATTTCGTCTACCACTTAAATAATTTCGCCTAAATCATCGAACGCATATTCGAAAGTTTAATTATTTTTTGAAACAATTAATTCCATCATCTTGTCATTGATTTATTACCCATAATCTTTTTGAAAATACATAGGAAAATCTGATTATACAGAGAAAAAGGCTGTCTTTTGGCTATATATATGAGACCATGTGAGATGATTGAGTTAGTGTGTGCCAGACAAGTGGGAGTAATTTTGTTTGCCTTTTAGTGGATTTTCTTTAATTATTGATAATTATTACCCCCCAATCAGGTAATTACTGTGTAATTGCTTGAATTTTCATTTCAAGAAGATTCAAATTATACTGATGTCGAGTCAAAGTGAAATGAAGAAAAATTGCACCGTTTTTCTTGCCTCAAAAGTCTAACTTAATTATAATTTTACAATTAATCTTTAATTGGTCACATTATCTTTATATGTTTAACTATGAAATCGAGTTTTGCCTTTAATAAGACAATTTTGCCGTGTGTACAAAATACTGTACACACAGAAGCCAGCCAGAACACTCACAAGTAGGTGGGGCCCGGTATTTTTGCAATATTTTATTCACAGTGGGACCCACCTCCATGTGAAATTTCTGGTGAAATGAAATTATTCTATAAGAACCACAAGTCGTTATTAAAAAAATATTTTTTTTTTTCAAAAATAGAGCCCAAACAGATCCTTAATATATAGAGCTTGTTTGGTATTGATTAAAATCGGATTAAAATTGAAAAATTAGTCGTTATTGTTGACTTTTATTAGACCCAATAACGACTATATTTTCAATTTTAATTGAATTTTAATCAATACCAAACAAGCTCATAATAAATAACGACTATCGTAACGTAATATTTACTAATTTTCGTACTTTGTGTATAAAAGATGGCATAAAGAGCTAAATGCCAAAGAGAGATAAACATGTCACCAACCCATTAGTAACCCCCGGGGCCGGTGCTCTGTTTGGTTTCAAGGGAAAGAATCTCAATTTTACTTTTTCAGATAAATGAAGAGAATAGAAAGAAAGTATTTTGGTATAATTGTCCCACGTTCTCCAAGGAGTCATATTTAGAATATAAGATTTTTATTTTTTATAATTTAATTTAATATTATTCGATTACGTTAGCAATAGATAAAAATATGGCTACAGTTTGGCGGACAAACATATATATGAATTGTTAATTTTTCGAATAAACATGATTTTAAATAAAAGGCGATAAGATGAAATTCTACAAATGGATAAGACCCGATTTTAGTGTATGAGAGCTACTGAAAAAAGAAAGAAAATAAAAGAGCAATAAATTCTTTCTTGTTCTATCAAGAGTATGTTATCGTTCCTTTATTTTGTTGGATCCACGTAATCTGATAATCTTGAAATATCGTGAAGAACGATAAACAGCAACGAAAAGATTTGTGTTGGATTCCTACGTGCGTGGTTGAGTGGATCCTTTTAAGGACAAATAAATCAAGGAGACAAAAGGGTGGAGAAAGCAAAAGCCAAAAGGTAGACGACGGTGAAAAAAATTATTTTCCATTTCCCTTTTTCTCCTAAAGTCCAATTATCCAATAATATGAATATCTTTTGGGTATTTTGCTTCTCGCTTTTTAATTACACAATAGCTTTAGCCTAAAGCAATTATTCACAAGGGCTCCTTAGGGACATTTTTCTATACTACGAAAGAATGTCACGAAAAAGTGCACGAATTCTCAAATTTTTTAGTTCTTATATTCGTTTATCTTTTATGAGGGTATATATTTATAGGCTTGTTCGTGAATCATGATGATAATTAGCCCCTGTTTGGTGCACATTTTGAAGGTAATAATGCATTTTTACTGTTGATGTGATGGAGAATATGTAGTTGAAAAAAAATGAAAAGTTATTAATGTGATGAAAAATATTATTTTATTGAAGAATGTGTGGTTAAAAATGAGTAGAATAATGAGAATGAAAAAAATAATGTGGACCAAACAGGACCTTAGAATAAGATGAATTTCAACACAATTATTTATTATTTATACTAGTGGTTACAACAAAAATAAATTCTTGGTTTTTATTCAGTGTGAGAGTTCTCTTTATGATAAAATGTTTTATTGGAAAAGAAAACGAGATTAATAGCTTTGCTTCCTTTACCATGAACGGGTAATGTTCATACTTGGACCGAGGTGGCAAAATAACGAATAGGGATATTATGCAACTAAAACTCCATCATCATCGAGAGCAGTGACAACGTAGACGATTATATTCAGTCAAAAGTCAACACAAAAATTTGAGATCTATAAAAATTTACAAAGAAATACATTGTTACATTTTTCTTAATTATTTATCAAAAAAAATATCTAAATAAGTTGAGGGTAGATGTAAAAAACTAACCAAAGATAATCCTTAACCCTAAAACCCAAACATAGACATACTGCAATCTATTGAAAATCATGTAAATTTTGAATTGAAATATAATAGACATAACTAAGCACTGTTTGGTAGAAATTCAAATTCAAATTTAAAAATAAGTTAAAGTTAACAATTAACTTTAACCACATATTTCATGAAATCCATAATTTCTTAACCACATATTTCATCAACTTTTATCAAAACTTAGTGCCTCTCTGGAGCAAATTCTTTGGCTGATTAG
>CAIGRT010095497.1:0-16825 GCA_903798405.1 Fraxinus platypoda | reverse complement strand
AAATATCACATCCAACAACCTAAAAACGTGTATTTATTCAACAAAATAACAAAAGAATGAAGATCTTATATTCTTCCTCCTTAAAATTTGTAAACAAAATTACAAATACTACTTTTCCTACATCATATAACCATAGGCTGCATCTTCATGTCTTTTTCATCCATACTATTCTATCCTACTATACAGAAATGTTGACTCCAAATGAAAGTTTACCTATAACATTAAATACAGACATTAATACATCTTTTTGTAATTCAAATCCTGTATGTCTTTGCTTCCACATAGCCCTATGCTTCCACATAGCCTCCAAAATTGACTTTTCTAGTTATAAAATTGAAAGATTTGTAGGGGCCAAAATAGGTTGCATAAACTGTAATTAAAAGCTAAGGCTCCTCAGAGTTGGAATTGTCAATGCTGCAACTTGTAGGAGTAGGATCTGCTCTTATCATGGTGCTTTGAACGAATGCTACCATCTGTACAAACACAAAACTTCATTAGAATAAATTTTTAGTTGAACTACATATATCCATGCATCAAAATTTTATTCTCCCCAATAATTTACAACTAGAGGTGTAAATTGAGTTGGGCTCAGCAAGTTTCAAGATGGCCATCCCCCTGGTTTTTAGTCATACCAAGCTATTAAAATCATTTCGGCAATGTGGGGCATCTCAGGCTAATTGACTTTTACTTTTTTGCAAAACTATTCTTTTCTTTTTTTTCCCTTTTACATACGGGTCTGCTGGACCAGCATAATAAGTTTTCAACGAGGTTCTATCGTTTTATACGTGAGGGATTGGCCAATCACTTTTCGATATACGCCTAAAATGTTCATAAGACGGTTCTTTTTCCTCAAGGCTGGCCAATGAGCAGTACTTCTCTTTTCTTCAGTCAAAAGGTTCTAATTGGATCTTGGCAATGCAATCAGGATCAACTTGGAGTAAAAACCTCGACGTCTAGGTCATGTCTACTCTCAACTGATTTACAACCATTATTGAACTCTCTAACACAATGGGATTGCTGATCTACACAGCCCACCACAGAAGGTCCATGCCCGGGCCAGCACTTTTCACCTGCCAGGTGGCCCAGCACATTTTTTAGGTGAAACCCGGTTCTGGAAATTTATTGATCTTTTCTCCTTCATTTGATTATCAAATTTATAAAAAAATTAATCCCAAAATCATATGAAAGCGTATCATGGATCAACAAACCCTCTCAAGGACTTTCTCATAAAGGAACCGAGCGTAAATACGGTGGAACAAGCATACAGTTTCACCACTAGAACGAAAGAACAACTGAACTATTCCATTGTCAAGATTAATCCAGTCGAAATGTGAAGCACATTTCCCCTTTGTTAAAATGCAGCAAGAGCATGGACTATACTCGATCATTGATTAAAATCGAGGAAGAAATTGAGTTCTATTCCATGATTCTCCATTGCAATTTGTTCTCTTGGAGAATGAAACTACCTTCTAGAATGTTTGGTTAGGTAGAATAGACAATAGTGCTAGACTATATTAAAGAAGAAAAATAGTCTTAAATTTTTGTTTATTGTAATGTCCAATACCATCTAACTCTATGTATCAAAACATGCACATCCTGCATGTTCATTATGCTGGATTCAACACTAATATATAAAGTTGCAATTTGTTCTCTTGGAGAATGAAACTACCTTCTAGAATGTTTGGTTAGGTAGAATAGACAATAGTGCTAGACTATATTAAAGAAGAAAAATAGTCTTAAATTTTTGTTTATTGTAATGTCCAATACCATCTAACTCTATGTATCAAAACATGCACATCCTGCATGTTCATTATGCTGGATTCAACACTAATATATAAAGTAGTGCAGAATACCAAATTAAATCCTGTCTCTTATCGTGCGCAATACCGTCCACTATTGGGGGTACCAAACATGCCATTTATGCAATAAAAGAAGTAACAGAAATAATCCAGAGCTGAGTATCTGCAGGAAGAAGCACTTACCGCAGCAAAGCCAGAGCACATAATACTGAATCCTGGAAAACGAAATGGTGCACTATCTGACAGAAACAAAGCTGAGAAAAATTTTTTTTTAATTAAAACAAGAAGGTTACCAGATTAAAATGAGTTCGAGGCTTTGATTGATTTTGGCAAATAATGGTTCTTCTTACCTGTTAAAGGGCTGAAAGCAAGTGGAGACACAATGTTAGCAAAGGAACAGATGCCTGTAATGCACCCTTGAGCCTTTCCCTGAAAGGAAAAAAAAATGTCAAAATCAGAACCCTCTGAAAGAAGAAGTTTAAACCACAATTCAAAAGTAATAATTGCTGTGTATTCAATATAATACAATGACAAATTAAGTTTTATTCTCGATAAATTTGGGTCATCCAATGAGTCGGCACTTCAATCAATTCATTGCTAGATCTACTAGAAAATCTAAAGCAACAAGATATACAGCATCTGCAACGAGCCATGTTTGATTTTATTCACTCTTCCATCTTCTGACTTGTTGTACGGAAATCACGTCACTTGCATAACAGGTGTGGTAGTGACACTTTAGGTTAGCATAAAACATGTCCCCAGCTACTTAAGTCATGCTTCCCTTAATTTATCGTCAATCTACACTACCTGTATTTAATGGCATATATTTTTCAATAATCTATTTTAATATGACCACACACATCTTCGCAACCTCATTTCTGCTACGTCGATCATTTTATGGACAATTTTGTCATTTACCAGTGCAACACTCAGAACCATAAAGCATAGCACATCAAGATAACAAAATAGTGATATTTCCAAATTCACCTGTTCATTGGGTCCAACTTGTTTGGAAGCAATGCTCCTTAACTGCAAAATGCAATGCACGATTAAAATTAATGTTTAAATCCACACCGAAGACCTGTGCTACAAGAAACAAAGAACTTACACATGGCATTGCGAAAGTAGCCACAACAGAGATCATGGCAGCAGCATAAGTAACCTGCAGATTTAGAATCAGCAGCATTACAGAATGTTCCATTTGATATTTGCTTCTCTAGAGAAGAAGAGAGGCTAGTGTTCGAAACAGGTGTGGCCAGTGATGGTCTTGACTCTCGAAATTTACATGATTTGTGTAGATGAGATGGCATAATGTGAATAACAAAATTTATTGAAATTCGAAGGAATGGTTGAGTAAGAACATACCCAGGGTGCCCATGCCGTGCTGTAAAGAACCATCTGCATTGAAAGTATCAGAATAGTTCATCAAAAGTTATGCAATAGTACTACAAGTTTATGGATTAAATCTTCATACCCAACTCCTAGAGCAATAATGAACAAAAAAATCAGAAACATAACACATAAATTTATAGCAGTTTACCCTCGATGTGATAGCTACATTCACTTGCTACTTAATATTTTTCACTATAATGAAGGAGATTACAAATGTTTTAACACGCCTCTCTGTCTTGTCTACACGAAAAGCCCCAAAAAAAACCCTTTTATATATAATAGGAATATTAGGTCGATCCATGTTCGAGGGGAAAAGTATATAAAAATCCAACATACAAGGTGTAACCTTTATTAGGAAATGGTAATGTACTTACATTAGCACAGCTAAAAAAGAGCCCTATTGAAAGCATCTTCTCTTCTCCCAATAGAGGAGTTAATATGGGCATGAGAATCAGCTGCAAGAGTTCAAAACCGAACACAAAAGCCAAATATGTATAAGAACTTGAATATACATACATAACATCCCATACTACTGCAAGGGAAGGCTAATTACCTGTGAAATTGACCCTGCTATCCCAGCAATTATCATTAGATCAGCGAATTCATCTTTGTTGAAGTGAAATTGAGCCTTCAAGTAGTACTGTGTAGTGGTTAAACGAAAAACAGGCCATTATAAATCCATTTCTAATTTCCAAAAAAGAATACTATCCTGACCTAGACAACTGAATACAGAATTTGTAAAACCTTTCCGTAAATGCACCACTTAAAAATCAGGCAATTCAGACTTCAAAATAACACAACCATTGACAAATTATCAGTAATCGCTCAGAGTGGAGACATATGACATCTTTCATCTCTAAGCTGATCAAATTATTTCTAAGCTTTGAACTATTCCAATATCATATGGCTGCAAACGTACAGTTGTTTGCATTTTGTCTAGTCTCAAGCATTAAACAACTTTGAAATTCATGGAAAAGAATGAAAGAAACATACATTTAAAGAAGCACTAACGCCAACATCTGCAACAGTGATGAAGAATGCAACAGCAGCTGCTTTTGAAAATGTGGAGCTGCATCATTAATGAACAAGATAAAAAAATATCAAAATAAATATAATGAATCGTCTCTCAATGACAATCAAATTTCTTTCTCTTGTTCAAGTTCAAAACTTTTTCCCAATTTTTACATTTAAAAAATTTTCTTCCACCAATATCCCCCACCATATTATATATTTATGATACAATCCAAATTGAACCAATAAAATGTTGAATTGAATATTACCTGTCTTTAATGAGGGTATAACTCATTTTTGTACTTGTAGTTTCAATTTTCAATTATTTCTTTAATTAGGAAAAATGAACCACCCTCCACCCCCTGTCAACACCCCCGCCAACCCATCAAGGATTTTAGGTATAAACTACCAGTGTCAACACCCTTGTGCCAGTCCATAAGCGTATTTAGGTATTGGACATTTTTTGTACAAAAGACATTGACACACCTGAAAATCCTTCAAAAGGAATCAATTACGAAAACAGATCCAATCTTTAGCATGAGTAAATTTGGCTAACCTAGTCCTTAGCAAGCAAATGGTATCATCCACTGAAGGCAAATTCTTGAATAGCTGCCACTTTTTTGTGGTTGCTTTTTCCAAAAGACAAGTAGTCTCTGTGTTCTTTGCACAAATTCTGTTGTTCATAATCGACTCGGGAAGGAACATTCTCATGTACACCAGTGATATCACTGCCATTGATGCAGCAACCTATACACAGCCAACATATAAAGAGGTACATGAAAAAGGGAATCTTTATGTGACCCTATAACTTGATTTTATTTATTTTTATGAATACAAATTAATTATCTGAGCATCCTCTTCAAATACAAAAATAGACTGTCAAATTAAGAGATGAGGGAATAAAACCCCATCCCTGCTCATATAAGGAGAAAAAATCAGCCAAGTTCTAATAGAACTTCTTCTGTCCAGTCCAAACACGACTCTGTCACACGCACCTCAAGTGACTATAAATTGCCTCCCACCAACTTTTCAACTACATCTAATTTACATACCAAATGCATATTCCTAAGTTATCTGGTCAATTATCTCTCTCTATACAAATTATATAGTCATTTCACCAACATACGCATCGCAGTATCCCGGGAAATACCCAGTTCCATTTTTACAATTACGAGCACACTCCAACATCTCCAAAGTTGCTTTTAAAGATCATTGGCGGTTAACAGACTTTAACAGCAGTATTTATAAAATATCACTGAGATTTGTCATAATTGTTAAATAATAAGGCAAAATTTCTAGACCACCCTTATTTAAAAACATGATATCAGTATTGTATGAACAATACAATAGGATACGATGGTGTGTACCTATATATTTATATAGTTTGAGGAATAATCCAATGTCGGCTTGAATTCTTGAAGATGAAAGTTATGAATAAATAAGGATTTGATTTACTCCTACACCTTTTAATATGGAAACTATCATAGCCCATAATGATCAACGAGCCATTTAATCGGTCTAGAAGCTCAAAAGAGCCATCGGACTTCAAGATTGGTGTTCTTAAACCAGACACCATCTTATAGGGGTATGATGTTAAGGGATAAATCCCAGTCCTTTGAATAGGACTAGTCTTTTGAGATGAAATCTCAAATCGGAATAATACTCCCTCCATCACATTCAAGTATAAATTTTACTTACATTTTTTCTAATACGCCCTTAGGTAGTTCATATTTGATAATAACAAGAGACATCAAACAGAGACATATTAGAAAATTAACAAATCTAACTATACTCTCGTGGCCTATAAATTGGCACATAAAAAAAGGAAAAATAAGCCCATCTTTATGGCAGTTTATACTTACTTGAAAAGTAGCAGAAGTGGAGAGGAAACGGGTCGAGAAATTCCCAAAGACGAAAGAAGCAGATGCAATGCCAGACATTATTCCAAATACTGAAACCCTTCTGCTTTCTGGAACATTATCAGCCTGTAATCAAACATAAAATATTTTTAAATTAATTGGTTTTTCTTAGGTATAAATCATTGATATAATTTATTTGAGGAAGCGAAAAGAACATACCACATATGCAAGAGCAAGAAACTGTACACTTCCTTCAGTAACCATGGCAATGACAGTTTTGAGTACATAATAAGTGTAGAAGAAATACCTTGTCCTGCTGCAGGCCAATATCACTGTAATCACAAATTATATAAGTCAAATAAGTAAAGCAAAATAATCAATTTTGAGGAGATCGTTGGGCAATTATTTCAAAATTATTCCGGCTAAGACCATGCTGGTTGTACATGGCCATGAGTATACAACCAGTTTAACCCTTTGGACTATGTCTGATAGAGCTTTTGAGATTAGGCTCTTGTTTGATGAGTATTAAAATCAGATTTTTAGTAAATATTAATAAAAGTTGATGAAATATATCGTTGAAACGTTGTGGATCCAATGAAATATGTGATTAAAATTAAGTGTAGACTTTAACTTAATTTATAATCTTAATTTTTTACCAAACATGGCATCTAAGTTGGTGCATATTATGAAACAAATCTGCTACACGTACAGTCATTAAGGGCTGTAAATTTTTCCATTATGAAATATGTGGTCAAAAGTGAATAGAAACGCAGTTTAATCAGTTTCAAAAAAAAAATTAGAAACCATTACTTAACTTAGTCTAAGCTATGGTACTTTAGATTAATAAGTTCAAGTGTACAATAAAATCTTGTCTCCATTTGTTTACTAATCAATGACTAAAACGCGAGTTGACAAACGGTTCAAGCTTGCATTAAAATGAGCTTAGGATTGAGTCGAGCTAGATTTTTAGCTTGCCTAGTCGAACCTTGCTTGGGGTGATGCAGGCACTCGCTTCACGGGCGGACCCATTGTATTTCCTTTCAAAAATAAATTTAATCTAAATTCAATTATTTAATGAAAAAAACTACTACGGCTCATTGGGCTGCTCGGCCCTACAAGATAAGGCCCATGGGCCGAGCCTAGCAACCAATTAAAGGCGTCTAAAGATCCTATATAAACCTGGGCTACTAGATGAAACACGATCCATGGATGACCGAAAATCTATTTTTCTTTTTCTTTTTCCTTTTCCTTTTTCTTTTTTTCTTTTTTTTTTTTTTTTTTGTTCTACTTTTCCTTTCCTCGGAGCTATTATTTCTTTTTCCCTTTACCCATATGGCCATGTGGAAGATTCCTTTCATTTCTCAAAGAGAAGAGAGAGAGAAAAGTGCCTAGTCAAAAATTGAGCCTCTTCTACTATTTTCATTTTGTAATTTTTTTTTTTTTTTACTTTGTGGATAAATTACACCATTGGTCCCCAATCTATTGTAACTCTAGTTGGTCACTATCTTTTAAAAGAGATTATTTTGGCTTTCCCAACCTTTAATTACAATAGCACAATCAGTCGAGAGCAGAAACTATCTTAATTTTTTGTCAAATTACATGATAATCCTTGTGAAAAATACGTCTTAGCTTAAAGTATTGGGTACCAAGCTCAGGTCGAGAAACTGAACATAAATTCGTAGATTTAGACATTCAAAAGCACGTGAGGATTTAGTAGAGATTTAAACAATTTTAATCAATAAGAACCGATTGTATAACTACAATAAAATGTTCAAAATAACTTATTTTTTAAAGATTGAAGATGAAGTTACTACCAAGACGATATATTAAGTCACTCCTATGTTACAAGAGATCCATTGCACAAATTATTTTTTACCCATAAAAAGTAATTATAAAAACTTATTTTAGCTAAATAACTTATTTATGATAAAACTTATTCTATGAACATCTTTTGCTAACATTATAAATGAGAAGTAAGGAAGAAATAATACCTAAAGGAAGTATCCCAAAAGTCATAGGGACGGTGAGCATCACTTTTCTCCCATATGTATCGGAAAGATTTCCGATCAATGGCATCATCACCAGTGACCCCAGTCCAATTATCTGACGCACAGTTCATGCAAATATAATTAATTCATTAATATATAATTTCAAACAAAAGTATATCTTAAAATATTAATAAGAAATTGGAATTCAATGAAATTAGCCCTTATCTGGTTCACATGAAAATTAGGCCCCTGTTTGGTCAGGATTAAAAGCATGTCTGGTGGCCATTCATCTCAGATTTTAAGCCAAAAAGTTACCGTTAAAGTCAATTGGTGGGTCCCCCTCCTCTCCCAAGCAGTCAAAAATGGCTGCTCAGTGGGTAAACAACGGCCGAAATTTTGATTTTAATTGGGTGAAATATGGCTACCAGACACAGCCTAAAAATCAGATTTTAATTCAAGTCAAAGTTAAACAATCAATATTAACCACATCTTTCATAGGCCCCACAATTTTTTAACCACACATTTCAAAAACTTCTATCACAATCTACTAAAAATCTAATTTTAATCCCCACCAAACACCTGCTAAATTTTTATTGTATTTTGATAAAAGTTGATAGAAAATGTGGTTGAAAAGTTGTAGGCCCATGAAATATGTAATTAAAAATAATTGTTGATTTCGACTTAGATTTTTAATATAATTTTGTACCTGGAGTAAACAGGGGCTAATTGAAAAAATGAAAATCTTGAGATCTTATTATAGAATTCTTTAAATTAATAGGGCAAACTTAGATTCCAAGCAATAATATTGTAGTCCATTGGAGAAGTATCTATATATATTTATAAAAGGATGCCAACATCAATCTAGTGTCACTTTTTGAAAGCTAGTGAGTCATGACTTCTAAGCGAGTTAACTTCCAACTATAATCTACCAAAATGTAATTAAAAATAGGGGAAATCATCACGAATATTTTTCGAACGTGTTATAGTGTTAAGTAAGCAAACACGATAAAATTGGACGGGTTTCAACTCTTTTCAAAGTTGAGTGATAATAGTGAAACAATTCAAAATTTAATGATTAAAAAGATATTCACAAACTATTCAGACTCTAAGGTCAATTGAACCGATCTAATTTTCGTTAAAAGTTAAGTACGTCGATTATTATTTTCAAGTCGAGATTATAATTCGTATAAAACCTCTATTCAAAGAGATTGACCATCCAACTAATTTTCATGTTCTTGTCAATGAATAAAACTAGAGCATTTAATAATATGGTAAGTACCTAGGAGACTAGCACAAGACTTTTGGACCGACCCTTCCACAAATGGTATTCAAAAGAATGAATCCAATAAAGAAAGTTATGGGCATCACTATGAGCGGTACTCGCAATCAACTAACCCAAAGTTGGTATCTTGGGCAGGTAGATTGCTTCGTGGACGCTAAGAGCGTGTTTGTGAAGTGTTTATAAATGATTGAAATCATAAGTAATAAAAATGAGTAGTACTTATAAATTCCTTAAAATATGTGAATAAAAAGTGACTTGAGTGTTTATAAATAATTCATAAACATGAGCCAAACATAGGATAACTATTCGATTTTGGGTCAGGCCGATTCAAATGACCTAACCGAAATTTTTAATTGTTTTTTATTTAAAGAAATTAGGGGAGATCACGATATTTGGATGGGATGGGAGTTTGATTTAGTTGAAGACAAAGAAGTTTTGAGCTTTCGATTTCATCTTAAGAAATGTCAACTTGTTAGGACGAGTAACTTAATGGGCTATTATATTCATCTTTAATGAACGCGGGAGATGGGGGATGTGTTTGAAGAGTTTTTTATTATTATTATTATTATTTTTTTTGGGGTTGGGGTTGGGGGGGGTGGGTTGGAAGATAGAGAAGGAAAGATTGCATGGAAAGCAAATATATATATATATATATATCGCTTGCACAGGATGATTTAGCTTTATTTTTTGTCACCTGTTGGAAAGACATTGAAAGAAATTGACTCAACAATACTCTAAACCTAATTTTCTCTGTTTGTGATACATTTTTTAGTAACTTAAAAAGTTGTTTATGATATCCAATAAAAGTCAAGCTGTCCTTGTTTGAGCCCGTTATTTGACAAAGAATGCAATTTTGAATACGTGTCGTTAACAAATAAGGAAAAAATTTAAATTTGCGTGTAATATTATTTTATTGAAAAATGTGTGGATGAGAAAAAAAGAGTGAAAAATGTATTTTGAAAATAATGGACGAAAAAAAAAAAGTTAAAATTTCATTTATTGTAATACTCTTTTATCATATTGTTTACCAAAATTACACTGATTGTTGCATGATCACCAAATATGAAATAACATTGTAACTTCATCAGTAAATGATGATCAAAGCAAATCAAAATGTGATTTTGCCAGACACGAGAGCAGTTTTTGTATGTCAAGAGAAGAAAAAGTCCTCAACTGCACAAATGAAATAATGTGTAAAATAAAATAAAAAATGAAAAATAGAAAACTTTTTCCTATAAGGATAATATTTGGTATGGAAAGTACTGCATAACAAATTTTTTTTTTTTTTTTCTTAATCATGTGCAATGTGGACTATCGACTAGTATAACGCATCAAGCATGTCAATAGTCTAACGACTTTGAAATGATGATGTAGTTGGCTCGATGAATTGGACATCAATATACAAACTAAGCGATTTTCTCAGTACTAAGCATCAAACAATTTAAACGTAACTAAAACAAAAGAAATGCAGAGAGATGAAATGAAAAGTAATTACCGCTTGTTGAGCTCCGGTGAGATATATGGCCAATGAGCATTTATCTTTTCCGGGACAAAGCGCAGCCAATGTAACGTCTGTTATCGCCGGAACCACCATGAAGTTGGCGAAGCAGTAGAGGAAAACCGTCATGTAGAGGTGGCTCAGCCCGATTACCTTCTCCATCTCTCTCTCTCTCTGAATGGCTTGTAGGAAAAGGGTGGTGAAGAAGAGCCTTTTATAGTGTCTGGGGATTCTTAAAGCCACAAATTAAAGAACTTTGGTTTAAAGCACAAATATATATATGTCTTTCTCTTTAAGTCTTTATTTATATTGTTCAAATGTACCTTGCATGAAAATTTACACAAAAAAAAAAGAACCAATCGCAATAACTGTAAAGTAAATAATATATATACATATATATAAAGAGTTTGAAATTCTATCAAAGATGAACATAATGATTCCTTATGCAGCACTCATGACGAAATTATTAATTTTCTTTGATAGCATAGATTTTTCTTTGTTTTCATGGAAAACGAATTCCTATGGGTTTTGTAGATTTTTATTTTCCAACTAATATGAAATTGGAATTCCTTTCCACATTTACCTATCAAACGGACTCTAAGGCTATGTTTGATAGCATAGATTTTTCATGAAAAATGGAACTCATTTTCCATTTTCCATCTTTTGCCTTGTTTGATAGACAAAGTTTTCCCTAGAATTAATTTTCTTACTTTACCTTACATGCTTACAATTTTTTTGATTGTGGAAAACTATCTCCCACCATTTTTGTGGGAATTGGTTTTCCAGTGTTTTTTTTTTTTTTTTACTATTAGAAAAAATTCTAAACACAATGGTAAAAAAAAAATTCACTTTTATTGACAATTTTCATGCAAAACAAAGTCAAACGAATTATATTCGATATGGTAATTGTTTTTTCAAAATTTTTTTTTTTTTCGGCAATTGGAACAAATTCTAGACTCAATGGTAGGAAAAATTATCGGACAATTTTCATAAAAAAAGAAGTCAAACGAATACCAAACTTTCAACATTTTTCAGGTGAAAAATTATACAAATCAAATACAATTAATTATATTCCCAGCAAAACAATTTTTAAGCAATTCAATTCCCTATAAAACATTTTTTTTCCAACCATTTTCCTACTTTGCAATCAAACGGACCCTAAGATCTTTTTGTGAACAATATGAATTTGTAAAGATCATCCCCCATCTTCAAAATCTAAAAAGAAAAATTTTCCTTCTCATTTAAGGAAAAAATATTCTTCAAAATATTTTCAAAAGAGAAATAATTTTCAAAATTATCCTCAAAAAAGTTCAAAAAGAAAGTTTTTAAAGAAAAAAAATTTCAAAGCCTTCCAATATTACTTGTTGGAAATGCAATCAACCTGGTCAAATGTCTTATGAAAAGAAAGATTAACAATCTTCAAATAGATGAAGAAGTTAAGCTTGAACTTCTTAATTTACTCAATTCCAGTTCGGGTGAAGAAGATTCTGACCCTGAACTTGAGATGGTCTATCAACATTAAGAAGATTATAATGATGAGACCAGTTCAAATTCATTTTCTACTTCAAGTCAAAGTAAAAAAGTTTGTGATTGCAAAACTATAAACGTTCTAACCAAAGAAGAAGAACTCATTCAAGAAATAATTGAGAAAATTGAAAACCCTCAATTAAAGAATAAGTTCTCTACAGTATTGCCTTCAAAAACTCATGTTGCTCCATTTAACATGAATAACATATTAAATCGATTTAAGGAAGACGGTTCTTCAAAAACCACATGTTCAAAATCTTCATATTCTGAATTGAAGCACGAAGTTAATGAAGTGAAATCTCAAATTGCTTCATTAGAGAAACAAATGAAATATTTCAAAATGAAAATTAAAAAATCCTTCAATTGTTGAAAAGATTTCTTTATTTCAAAAGAAAATTGAAGAAGAAATATGTTCTATTATTCCAAATACTTTTTGGGATAGAAAGAAACATGTTGTTTCCCTTCTATATAATTCGGATTTTCATTAATCAAACATTCCAACAAAATCTCGTCATATTCAAATGAACAAGGAATTACTTGATCATTGTATCAAGGAAATCAATGATACACTGAATAAAAAGCTTATTTGTCCAAGTAAATCTCCTTGAAGTTGTCTGGCATTTTATGTCAATAACTTTGCTGAAATCGAAAGAGGTGCTCCTCATTTGGTTATTAATTATAAATCTCTCAATAATGCTCTTCAATGGATTAGATATACATTACCGCAAAAGAGAGATTTGTTAAACAGATTGTTCAAAGCCGTTATCTTCTCAAAATTTTATATAAAGTCAGGATTCTGGCAGATATAAATTAAAGAAGAAGATAGATACAATACAACATTCAATGTTCCTTTGGCCAATATGAATGGAATGTTACGCAATTCGGTCTAAAAAACGCTCCTTCTGAATTTCAAAAAGTTATGAATGATATTTTCAATCATTTTTAAATTTTCATTATTATTTACATTGATGATGTTCTTTTATTTTCAGAAAGTATAGAACAACATTTCAAGCATATTAACACATTCATTCATGTTTTCAAAAATCATGGTTTAGCAGTTTCTGCTAAGAAGGTTGTTCTCTGTCAAACAAGCATTAGGTTTCTAGGACAAAACATTCATTTATGAACTATTACTCCAATTTAAAGAAGTCTTGATTTCACCGAAAAATTTTCCGATGAAATCTTAGAAAAATCAAGTTTGCAACGATTTTTAGGCTATGTCAATTATGTGACCGACTTTACCAAAGAGATAAAGATCATATGTGCCCCTCTTTTCAAAAAACTACAAAAGAATTCGCTCCCCTGGAGTCATAAGTACACTTTAGCTGTACGAAAAGTTAAAGATACTGTCAAAGGTATGCCATGAGGGTGTTTGGTGGAGATTAAAATTAGATTTTTAGTGGATTGTGATAGAAGTTTTTGAAATGTGTGGTTGAAAAGAAGTAGGACCCATGAAAAATGTGGTTAATATTGATTGTTTGACTTTGACTTAGATTAAAATCAGATTTTAATCAGGCCCAAACATGCCCCATATCTTTCAATCTTAGACCCCACCTCCTCTGTTATTGTAGAGACCGATGCGTCCGATATAGGCTTTGGTGCAGTCTTAAAGCAAATCCCTCTCAAGTCTAATCAAGAACAACTGGTTAGATTCCATTATGGTGTTTGGATTGGTCCTCAAAGAAATTATTTCACTACCAAAAAAGAAATTTTAGCAATTGTGTTATGCATTTCAAAATCTCAAGACAATTTAATCAATAAAAAATTGTTTTAAAAACAGATTGGAAAGTATCAAATGACGTTTTACAAAAAGACGTAAAAAACCTTGTTCCAAAACAAATTTTTGCAAGATAGCAAGTTATTCTATTTTGCTTTGATTTCGAAATTATATATATACAAGGTAAATCAAACTTTCTTGCAAATTTCTTAATCGGAGAGTTTCTACTGAACAAAGTTGAAAGAAGAATTTGAGAGGTATGGATTCTTCTTCTTCAAAGAAGATCAAGAAAAAATCTTCAATTCCTATCCTTTCAATTGAAGATTATATTCAAAATTCTTTTCATAGATCAAAAAATGAAGGACAAAGTTCTTCAACTTCTCAAAAAACTACTCTTGCTTCAAAAAATTCATTTTTACAAACACCTTAGAGTAAGAAAATCTCTAAAGAAAATAAACCCTCAAATTACAAAAAAATCGTTCAAATTGAATTTGAAAAATTGCCAGTTATTAATCCCTCAACCTCTTTCCATTACTTTACCAAACATATTCAAATTCCCATCTTTGAAATAGAAACTTCATGGATCCATAGATATTCTTCCCTTGAAGAATGTCATCAAAATCTGTACCCTCCTCATTTCCATTTCATGCCAAGAAAGCTCAAAAAGACTAAAACTTATTATGAAGCTATCTTAATCAAATCAAGATCAGCCATAATAACTCATACTCAAAATTCTCAAAAGAAAAATTATATTGATTTTTCTAAAATTTCAATTCAAAGGGTATTGTCTTACGAAGATTGGGGCAAGACTCATGGAATAAGAAGATAATGCGTCTATCTAAAGATGATTCATTCGAATCCTATTTCAATTATTTTGATTATCAAGACGCTTGGTTTAATGTTTTCTATTTTAAACCAGTAACACATTCTTGGTTCATTATTTTTAATCAAGCATGTACTACAAATTTTCCAAAATAGTTTCAAAACAGGTTCTAATATTTTGGTCTTGACGAAACAATTTTACCTAGTCTTACTCGTCAATGGTTCGAGTACTTCAAAAATTAAGGAGGCAAAATCATTTTTAAAGCCTCAAAAAAACATTTTATTTCAATTTGCTCACAATCTTAAAGTCTCGTTGATTTTCTGCTGAGACTATCAAATTATTCAAAATAGCAATTCCAAATTCAATGTCAAAAGGATTGTTTGAAAACTCAAAGTTAAATGGTGGTCAAAATTTCATGAGACAAATTGTTGCCCTAAGGCCGTTAACTCATGGATTCAAGAGTAAAGAAATATTCGTATTTCAAAATTATCAAAGAAAAAACTTGATAAACATACCGATTTCCTTGCAGAAAAATCAAGACTCATGGCTATGTTCAACCAGTGTAAAACTCCGGAAGAATTACAAGTTATTTCGAAGAAAATTACTTCACTGGCTGAGGCCTCTTCAAAGAATTAAAAGTCAAATGATGATAATTCTTTTCAATTAGAATCAACAGACTATGAACAAGCAACGAAGATATGTGATTTGCATTAGACAATATTAATGGCTTGATTGAGCAATAAACTCAAAGAAATTCAAATTCAAAATGACTATATGAATCCAGTTATTTAGATTGATATCGAAATTGTCGAGTTCAAGGTTCAAGAAGAATACTTTCAAATTTGTTTGCCGCCACAGAAGCTATTCCTACCAACTTTACCAACACTCAAGATGGTACATAAAACTTTATTAATTGCTTAACAGAAAATATATAAAAAGATACATAAATATATATTTTCGGATATACAATCGACCTAAATGACCTACTCTAAGAAAGACAACAATGACAATTATGAGAAGCAAACGAAGTACCTACCTCAACGTACAGTAACACGAAGTATGACGAGGCACACAAGATATTAAGCCCAGACCCATTAATCTCTAAAAATTCATTTTTTTTTTCAAACTTATTTTTAAACACACATTTTTTCCAATAAAATAATTTTGTATGTAAACTCAAAAAAATTTCCTACTTTTAATCACACATTCTCCAAAAAATTAATATTACAAATCTCAACCCCTGTTTGGTGAGAAGTATAATAATTAATTGGGATGTTCAGATACGCTTATTATCTACTGATTCTTATTTTTAATAATCTTGTGCTAAAAAAGGAAAAAGAAAAAAAAAAGGATTGAGTGGTGTGGGGTGGGGTGGGGTGCTGGGGACACGAGTCAAAGTGCCGCGACAGTGAAAGGATGCGTAGCTTGTAAGTTGATGCAAGGCATAAAATGAAAAGTGTGGCGTCAGTCACGCTTACACTTTAATGCGTAGAAGGTTAAGCGAAAAGTAATAGATCATTGTTCCTTGATTACTTAATTAGTGATTCACAAAAATAATCAATTATGATGAATTAATGGGCTTTGGCGGGTCGGGTGTCGGGTTTTTTTTAATCATCTCGTGAAAATTCCTTCAATCCATCATGACAGCAAATATAACTTCTTCTTTGAACGTAGAATAAATTGGATCGGCATCATCGTGTATTGGTCCTTTGTGTTGAACATGACAACTTTCATTTAATGTATATCGAGTAGACATCCATAAGCCCGAGTGCAGAGAAAAATGTGAAGAAGAAAAAAGGTTTCTTACAGAAATTTTAGATATCAATATAATTGTATTCTAAGTTCAGTTAATATTTCTTATCGAGGGTTAGTCTCACAATACTCGTAATCTTCACCCATGCTCTGTGTCTGAGAAAACGAAGAACTAAT